>OMNV01029370.1:0-16888 GCA_900303265.1 Brotula barbata
TCGTCCTCGTGGATTACAGTAGTCCACGTGGATTACCATAGTCCACGTGGATTACGGTCATCCTCGTGGATTACGGTCGTCCTCGTGGATTACAGTAGTCCTCGTGGATTACGGTCGTCCTCGTGGATTACAGTCGTCCTCGTGGATTACAGTCGTCCTCGTGGATTACGGTATGATGCTCAATGTTTGCAATACAATAACAACAACATAAGTGTCCGTCTTATGAAATGACACCATATTTATTACTTTTTTTATTTCTTACCCACTAGATTGATGCAGATCAAGATACTTAATCAAAAATAAACAAATACTCTGAATTGGGAGTCAAACTGGGACGAGCCGGATTATTGAAGAGAATCACTGATTTTTCGTCTTGAGTTGGATTTATTTCTATCTTTGTTTTTATTGTAAAGTTTGCATTGATTTTCTTTCCTCTTGTTGTTCAAACCAAAGTAAAGTCTTTGAGCGCCCACAGAGTCCACGCTGTGATCAGGAGTGGAAACACTTCAGGTCTCCTTCTGCTCGCTGCCTGTGTGCAGTAATCTTATCTCTGCAGGGTAATCAGATTACAGCAGAGAGCTGCTAACGAGGAAGAGGAGAGGAAAACACTTTGATCACAGATGACAAGGAGGAGGAACGAGATGGACTACCCCAAACACACACACACACACACACACACACCTGTCTGTGTTATCAAAGAGGTCTAAAAACTCAACACACTGAACATCAAGAGATGTGTGTGTGTGTGTGTGCCTTTTTTGTGTGTGTATCTCTGTGTGCGCGTGTGTGTGCATCTGTGTATCTGTGTGTGTGTGTGTGTGTGTGTGCGTGCGCGTCTTTATCGCTCATAGCATCATTCGAAGGGATCTGAAGAACGTTTGGACTCGTGCCCTATACGGCGTTGTGGTTCAGCGGTACGTGGTACGGCTTAGAGCGCCTGGTGATGAGCGAGCTCCTCTTCCTGTCGTATGATGACATCAGATGGCCACATGTAACTTGGTGTCGGCCTTAAACATGTGAATGAGGTCTATTTGAACGGCACAGAACATTCAGACCACATGTTTGGGGCTCTCAGCGTTCTGACTCAGGTCAGAGTAGCTGTGACGGTTTGGGCTTCGTGGACGGACTCAAACAGATATTAGGAGCAACATCTCCCTCTAGTGGACAAACGTGGCATTACTGAAAACAGACCAACTAAAACGAGAACGGCAACGTTGACAATGAGGAGCCGGCGATTTGAGTGGACAACAGCTTCCTACCTGTGCTGACTGGTTGGTGAGTCCAGTTCCTTCCAGGTCCAGGACCTCCAGAGTTCTACTGGATGCAACGGCAACAGCTAGCATCCCAGCAATCTGATCACCTGCAGCCAGGAACATTGTGACAATCAGAACCGGGAACCAGAGGCCCCAAAACTCAGACCGTGCTGCCATCAGGACTTTACAGCTGCTTCGATTCTATTCAGGCTTTAGTTCTCGTTTCATTTTCATGATTAACTGAATGTAGTTTTACTGTTCTACCTGGAACATCTGTTGATTTATGTAAATGTCAGTCTGAACGCTTGAAGATTTACAGGGTGTTTGTTAAAGTGTGTGTGTGTGTGTGTGTGTGTGTGTGTGTGTGTGTGTGTTTGGGACCTAGCGGGTTGTAGTCCAGGTTGAGCACTCGGAGCTGCGAGCTGTGGGCCACGGCGATGGCGAGGCGAGCCCAGCCCTTGGTGCTGATGCTCGGGTTGGCGCTCAGCGTGAGCTCCCTGAGGCCTGGGGAGGACAAGAGACACACATGAGTCCACACGGAACAGAGAGTCTCCTGCTGGACCAGACCCTCTGTCTGTCCTTGTTTGACACCATCAAAGCGTCCATACATCATCACGATGAAGAGCAGGGACCTCGGTGACATAAAGCTCTGCCCGGGTGGAGCTGCCCGTGTCCATCCGTGGACCACCGTCCTGTGGACCTCTGGTCACTTTAAAGTACCTGGATGAGGACCCAGACACGGGGAACAGGCAGGCAAACCATCCACCAGAACCTCACATTAAAGCACCGAGAAGAAAACAAAACATCCAAACGACGAGAAAGCAACCAGGATACAGGAAGTATGAACTCAGAACAGGAAGTCAAACCTCACGACCCGCCAGGGGGCAAAGGGCAAATGACTGGTGTCTCTATAGCAGTGACCGAAAGGGAAATGAGGAACAAACAGGCGAGAGGTTGATGGGAAAACCGGAGGACAGCAGAGACGAAACCAGGAGACGACGAGGAGACACGGGCACGGAACGCGTCCACGACAAAAGACAACCGTGACTCCTTCAGTTCTTGATGCGTTCGTGAATAAAGCAGCGACCTTGTACACGATCCATGTGGTGAACTCGCTGCCTGCTTTGTCACGTCGTGGTGTCTTAAAGGTACAGCGTCCGTTTACTGGTCAGTGCTTCAAATGTAAGAATAAGGCAGTAAATGAGCGACAGCACTAGAATGTCCCCGTGATGTTACTTGGAGGACGTGTTGAGGAGAACTGGAGACCGGTGAGCCTTTCCTTGTATTGAGGCCAAGGGCCGGGCGGTGGGGGGAGGGGCCCTGGGATCCTGCTTTGTGTGAGGTGTGAGCTGAATCCAGGTTATCTGAGCCTGAAATAAGACTCCCAGGAGAGGGAAAAAAGCCTTTGTCTGGGCGTCATCCAGTACCCGGCACGCTGCACCAGGTTTTTACTTCAGTGCCGATCAGTTCTGTTTAGGCGTTTCCTACATCAAATCATAGCGAACCTTTATTTCTATTATGCAAATATTAACTCGGGGAGATTTACAGAAACACGTCGAAATTTGATCTCTAAACCGCTTTAATCTTCCACAATGTAATCATGAACTCTGAGGTAAATACCAATGATCGATCCTTGTAAAGTTTTATTTTGTATTCTAGTGAAATGCCCAAAGACAAAATACATCAGGATGCATTCTGGGTAAATCTGGATGAAAAGGTACCAAACACGTCCAGCATAAAGAGAAATCAAAAACTCCTCCTTTATGATCATGGAATTTTGTAATTAGGGTAATCCACGGTGGATTACGGTAGTCCACGGTGGATTATGGTAGTCCACGGTGGATTGCGGTAGTCCACGGTGGATTACGGTAGTCCACGGTGGATTACCGTAGTCCACGGTGGATTACCGTAGTCCACGGTGGATTACGGTATGTTGCTCAGTGTTTGCAATACATCATGTTGTTACCTGACTTGGCTCCGTCGGGGGGGAGCATCCCACAGATCAGACCCAGCGCTTCATCTCCCAGCAAGCAATCTCCCAGATCCAGACAGACCAGCGTGGGGTGAGTGGACAGGGCCGGGTTCAGGGTCACCAGGCCGGCATCCAGGAGGGGGCTGCCGTGGAGGCTGAAAGATCGTAGACAGAGTGTTTGTTGACCCGTCGGTCGTCTGAAACCTCCTCTCAGTGTTTCAGTCTTTTTTTTGATTAGTTCTCTTAAAATGGTAATTAAAATGATTCCAAACTATCTTCAGTACTAAGTGCACAATCACATTCTTAATTATTATTGTTTTAGAATTCTTAATCATTGATTTGACGTTCACTTTTTTGTTCTTGTCCTTTTTATTGTCTGTGATTTGATGTGAATCTTTCTGGTTTGTGAACTGATCATATATGGAGTCTCAAACTGAGAGACAGCTGGTCATCTCAGAGCCACAGTAAGACGCTCATCATACGAAGGGAGACAAGATGAAAGACACGGATACACACACACACACTACAAAAATAAAGTAGAAGAATAACAAATGAGACAAAAAAGGATTTATGTAAAGTGCACGTCAGTATATTGAATAGTGGAACGGAGAAAAGGAATGAAATGAGATAAAACTAGATATACAGTATATACTGTATATATATACGTGTGTGTGTGTGTGTGTGTGTGTGAAAGGGGGATTTATGAGAAGAGTAACATGACGTGTGTATTCAACACTATTACAGCGTGTTACTGGATCATTTATCATGTTACATGTTTTTCACTGAATCTCTCCTGACTTTTATCTTGATCTGTGCTTGGTGTGATCCTGTATCTAAAGGTCTGATCCTGTATCTAAAGGTCTGATCCTGTATCTAAAGGTCTGATCCTGTATCTAAAGGTCTGATCCTGTATTTAAAGGTCTGATCCTGTATTTAAAGGTCTGATCCTGTATCTAAAAGTCTGCTGGTGGTCTCTGCTCCTGAGCGGGGGTCTACTCACAACAGAGTCTGCAGGGAGCGGTTGGTCTTCAGGGCGTCTGCCAGGTTTCGGGTCCGGTTGATGCTGGAAACGACGCCCAGATTGAGGTTGAGCTGAGCCAGGTTCCGAGACTCTGCGACGCTGCGACACACGCGTCCAAAGTCCCGGTCCGAGAGCTGGCAGCCGCGGACGGACAGCAGCCGGACGCTGTCCTCCTTCAGGCTCTCACAGATGTCCTGGACCTCGGCCGCAGACAGCAGCTCCCCTGTGATCTGGATAGACGCAGGCAGCATCCTGGTCTGGGACAAACCGGACCGGGAGCACTGGGAGTACGGATGAAGATGGAAACTGGAGGGAACACCAACTGTTACTGAAGCCTGTAGGATGAGGCCCAATAGATGGCGCTGTTTCTAAAGTCAAATGTTGTTTTCGTAGGTAAAACCGAGGTGAGTTCATTAATATTGACGTGCGGCCCAAAGGACCACGACTAAGGAGAGAGTCCAGAAACCCTACGGACACTCAGGGTCAAGGACATCTTCACTTATTGAACTGAAGCAGGAAGCTGCAGTGTCATAAGACACTCAAGGATTCATTCAAGCCTTGATAAGTTATTAATGCAAAAATTAAAAAAAACATCAGCATCTTCAACAGGTTCAATGTTAGTCATGCAAATCAATGATTAATCAATTACTGATCAATAGTAGTCATAGATCGATCGATCGACCGAGAGAGAGAGAGAGACAGAGAGAGAGAGAGAGAGAGAGAGAGAGAGAGAGAGAGAGAGAGAGAGAGAGATGCATTAATTCCGAGGGAAGTTTAAGTCATCCTGTAGCTGATAACAACAAAACAAGAACAAGAACAACAAAAATCAGGATAGAAGAAGTATAGACTATAAAGATCAATATAATATCACACATTCACACACCGACGGTCCAGGGAACTATACGAGGCCCACTCAGCTTAGGGTCTTGGTCAGGGACCTTCGACATGGAGGAGCAGGGGATCGAACCGGCGACCCTTCGATCACCCTTCCACCTTACCTTCGCCACGCCGCCCCAGTCAGCTGATCACTTTGTGACGCGAAACTAATGAGCAGACATTTTTAAAGCAAAAATACACGAATATGAGGCAATCAGCTTGATGACTAATAATCGACTACTATGATCAAGTATTGATTGGCAGGAGCGGGTGAGCACGTGGTGGGTCTGACAGAAACCGCTCACCGAACGACGGGCTCTGATTGACATTCCAATAAAATGATGAATTAACCTGATAAATTATCGATCAGCTCACGCGGGGGAGATGGGGAGTTTCACGCGCTGATGTCATCCTCCGTTGCTTCGGTGCCTCTGATCTCGCCGTAGGCCACGCGCTGGTTCCGTTCCACGCCGGTTATTCGTGATCGATCCGGGTGTGGACCGATCGATCACTTCGATAAGGTTTGGTGCGCGCCGCGGGGAACGGAGCTCGGTGTCCCGCTGTCGGTGTGTGGGCTCGGTGAGTCCCGGGGTGTTTCTGCAGGTGACCGAGCGTTACTATGAGCGACAGAGAGAGGGGGAAGCTCGAGAGCGCTCACTCTGACCAGAATTAACAGAATGACAGACTCACGCACCATTTATATTCTACGGAAATACAAGAGTGAACTCCCTCCGACGGAGTGTCAAGGACACAAAATGATGAAACGATGATCATTATGTAATATTACCTGAATGTAAATGTAAATTTTCAGTTTAAAACAAATACATGTTGCAAAATAAAGTTGTTATATTTTGAGGCAAAAAACGTCAATATGTTCTTGAGTGTGTTGGAATAAAGAGTCTGATAAACAGAGAAGACTGTGCTGACATTCATCATAGATTATTATAATTATCAGGACTTTGAAACCATTGTGTTTGACTTAGTTGAGCCTCAATTTTGCCTCAAAAAGGCAAATTTCAATAAAATGCTCATGAAACAATAAAAAAATGACACCATTGAATACATAACTAAAGGTTGATTAAATTAAGTTTGGTCAATGCAGTTAAAAATACCTTCAAAATTATACAATTTAACTTTCTCTATATTTTCAAATAACGAGACAAAAACGTAATACTTACAGAAAATGTATATTAAAACCATCATTTTGTCAAATTACCGATTAAATTCATGATTCTGACATAAAACAAGTTATTACGTGACATATTTTCTCAATAGACGATCTTCACACTCGTTGCGCCACCGGAAATCAGTGACACGGATTGCGTTATTTTATTCTTCGGCAATCTGATCGTATTTCTTTTCCCGAAAAGGACTCTGTGTTTGATCATTGGTAATCATTAATTATTTGTGAAGCATAGATTACGTCGCTTGCGCAGGTGGGAAGTTAAATTAATCCGCCGTTACGACTTCCTGTTTTCAACATAAATAACTTAATAAATAAAAAAATATATAGAAAAAATAGAAAACCTTAGAACCAGAACAATATCTGTTTCCACTAAGCGCATCTATTCACTTCCGATTCATCGATAAATTCATTATTGAAACTGGTAGTAGCCTACGAGATCGCTGTAAAGAAAAGGTTGGGTTAAATGTGGCAACAGTGTCGCTTGTTGAAAGTTTATCGGCATTGCCAATATTGATATTTTGACTTTAGTCGCTTTTTTCTCGTTACTTACAATCGGAGATAATGTGCACGCGGTACAATAGCGTATATGCCACTAAACTTCAAGTCAAGTGACAATATCATGGAACAATATTTTGAAGATAACAGTGTTCGGTCTGTTTCCTGTTCCGGCGGCGTGACTCGTGACGTTACCCGGAAGTATAGCTAACAGCTAAGAGGCTAGAATCCATCAGTCAGAAGCTCGAAACCGACAGCCGGTAAGAGGATAGACCCTGTGGGAGTTAAAAGATATTCTGTAAAAAATGAACAGATGGCCACAGATTGCGGAAAGTGTTGGAATAAAATGAGTTTGTTACGGAAATGGGGGGTGTTGTGAATGTTAGCTGTAGCCATTAGCCGCTCCAGCTGTTCCTCATCGCCTCTACTTCAGGCAGAAAACACCGATAGAGTTCAGAAATCAAATCGTAATTAATCTAATAAATCAGACAATACAATATATTTTTGAATTAAATATTTCTATGAAAGAAACAACACTTCAAAGCTGCACAACTCTTGAGGTTTTAAATTCGTTTCATGTGTTGTATAAGATACAAAATTAGCTCAAAGAGTGTGTTTCCATTGGATCACGGATCAAAGGAGTCAGATCAAAGAGTTGGTGAAACATTAACATAACTGTAATTGCATATATAAAACCATTAGTTACATTTCAACTTTCTCTGTATGGGTTAACACATTCAGGAGGGAATGTACTCATCTGCAGCATCATCTTCATCATCATCATCATCTCAGTCTCTCATGTTCATTTAAGGGCACACGTTCATGCCTACATTTCCTTCATACCGCTCTGGTTTTAAGCACTCTCTCTCTCTCTCTCTCTCTCTGTGTGTTTCAGTGTGTCTGTCTGTGGATGGAAGTGGCGAGCTCATTGATGGGACCAGAAAGAGTCTTACCGAGCTCTGAGGACGATCTGGGCGAGGATGAGCGTCCGGTGGCAGCAGCAGCGTGGATTATGGGTGAGGGAGGAGATGAGGGAGGGGAGGTGGAAGGAGCAGAGGCAGAGATGGAAGAGGAGGAGGAGGCCAGCGACGGTGGAACTTATTACTATCAACCTCTGAACCAGGATCCGGACGGCCAGAACTCCACAGAACTGTTGGAGGACGATGAGGAGCGGGAGGCGGGTGAAGAGCCTGAGGAGGCCCCTTCCCACGCTGAGCAGATGCAGCAGGTCCAGCAGAGAATAGAGGTTGAGACCGACACACACACACACACACACACACACACACACACACACACACACCTGAATCGAAACACACCGTTGTTAAACACGCTAATGTGACTGTACACAGGACTAGTCAGAATCAAACCTGTGCCCCTCCGTTAAGTGGCATGTTCTCTGCCTGGTGGGCCACCAGGAGACCTTAATCACCACTAAATGCCTCCTACAATGTGGATATAGACAGTGCAGATGATCAGTAGTGCTTTTTTCTTTTCTATAGAGACAAACAGAATATCTTAGGCATCATTCGTTGTGCAAGAACAAAAACGTGCCTCGTTGCTCATATCATCCCAAAATATTTCAGGCCTTTGACCATGTTATAGTGATGACCACATGTAGTATCAAGAATCCAGAATTTACAACTGAAAACGGCAAATCAACAGCCACCAAAGTTATACATCCAGGTCTGAAACGTTCCGTTAATCTGACAGTAGGTAGGATCACTGCACTGCTTTGTCACAATAAAAAAAAATCACTCAACTGCCAAAAGTAAGGCTTCATATGTTACACGTCAAGGATGTTTCAAAGGAACCAGATTATGAATCTGCACGTCTAGAGCTTCTCTTTGAGTACAGGTTGATGATTCCAATGTTTGATCGTCCTAATACCGTGCAGGTGATGGGTCTCCACCTTCCTGAAGCTCCACCTCCTGACAGTGATGAGGAGGAGGATCCACAGGGAGCTGCAGCCCAGCGAAGCCGTGCCTCCATCCCCATGGATGAAGGTCTGATTACTGTTAACCTTTCACCCTGGATTCCTGTATGTGAGCTGGGTCAACGTGATTGGTCAAACACTATCATGTGACTCCACAGCCGTCACCTTTTTAGATTGACTTTCAGTTTTTTTCTAAATATTCCAACTTTATCCTCGAGACATTTAGACTTTTTTTCTGTGAAATATCACTTACATATTTCTCATCACTTTGCAGCTTTTCTCACAATATCCCTGAACATTTGTCACCGGGCAGATTGACTCATTTAGAGTGTTCACATGTGATGAGCTTTAACCTCGTTTCACTTTACTTCATTGAATACTTAGTAGTATTAGTGAGCAGTGAACTGATTTAGATTTTCTTTGTTACTCTTTTTATGCATGACGTGCATGATGATTGGCGTGTTTGGTGCCCCCTGCAGACCACGTGGAGCTGGTGAAGAGGACAATGGCGGCGGTGGCGTTGCCATCACTCTGTGTGCCGGCGTGGGCGAAGGAGATCTCCGACGATCAGTGGAAGGACATGGTTCAAAACACGCTGCAGAGTCGACAGAGCGCCGGCTCGCTGCGCCTGCAGCGCAAAAACATCAACGGACCCTGAGGGCAACACGACGCCTTCAGAAACACACGTCAGTAAGGAGGAAGTGTACATATGGCAGGAAGTGGATTTGAATGAGTCAGGATGACCACTGAAATTTCCAAACCGAACATAAGAACATCAAATCTGAAGTAACTCTAAACGCATCAAATTTGTTTTTCATTTAAATGTTTGCTTTCATGACTTTTCCTCTGAGTTTTGTGTCGAAGGCTCCACGTCCAGCAGAGCGCTCCAGCCAATGAAAAGCTCATGAAAGATGATGTTTTTGCCCTGAGATTTGCCTCACAGGCTGTATACGATTCCAAGAACAGCTTCAGCAATCACATTCCTGAAATGAGAGATGGTTCGGTTAGGAGAAGGGACTTTGGTGAGCTGCCAGCTCACCTGGAGCCCTCATGCAGTAAAACATTTAAACACATCGCTTAAAAGCTTTGGATTATGCTCTAAATTTTCTTCTACATTTTCCCACAAGTTAAATGTAAAACTTGAGTATTTTCAGTGAAAAACGATAAATTCTCATTGCTCAAAGTATACTTAGAGGAAACGATAAAGTCCCTCCTCATCTTTGAAAAAAGAACGAGGAGAACAAAAGGAAGTGACGATGAACTCTCTTCCCCCCGTGGAGATCCGATCTGGATCAGCTGCGATGTCTCCCTGCTTGTGATTCCTTTCAGTACAGCGTCACTTATGTAACAGTGTGTGGTGATTGCATATAAATATAGTGAACGTGGCTTAAAGAAGAGAGTTTTGAATGTCCGAGCGTGTTTCAGATGTTTGCCGTTTTGGGATTAAACTCTAACCTTCTGGTCTACAGCTGTCACATTCCGCCATGAAGCCTCGTGTTTGATTGTTGTTGTTTCCAGTGATTTCTTCCCTGTATATATGAACATATGAAGATAACTGACATTGTCCTCTGGTAGATAAAAGTATGAACAGCTGAAGTCCAATGTCAAACATGTCCACTTTATTTGACTTGGTTCTGTACATACATGAACATCTGTACAAAATCTGACTGTAATACTATGTAATGCTCTACCTAATAAAGTACAACGTATGTACAGGATGATGGAAAGCAGCATTCAGATCGGCGTCCGTACCGGAGACGCCTGTCGTCAGCATCGTGTCCTCTTTGCAACTCGCCGCTGGACAAAATGTCGTTCAACCGCAAAAGTGATACTCTGGCCGTTTTGCCAAACATTTCATGGTTTTCAAGAAGTTTACGTCCAAACTCTTGGCTCTGATGTGGGGAGTGTTTTGGAGATGTTTGCCGTTCCCTCCCCGGGTGTGAGTGGATTCTAATGGATCTATGGAACATGCGTTAAAGACAAAGGTTCCCCTGCAACGTTTGTACACTGAAATATCTCGACGTTTGAATGGTCAACGTCCGGCTGCACTGATGAAAACCGACTTTAGTTATGCAGAACAGAACACGGGCCAAACAGTGTTGGTCTGTTCAGTCCAAACACTAACGTGGCGTGCTCCTCTTCATTTTTTTTACTGTTGTGAAAAACCCACACGGTTCCATTACGATCCATTCAAATCCTACAGAGCCGAACGCAGACCAACAGCTGTGGTGGGCGAACACCAAATATTTTCACAATGCTCCAACACCGGTTTCTTCAGGCACAAATTCCCAGAGAAACATGTAAAACAGCTGTTGAACATAGGAGGCCAACAGCTGTTTGAGCCTGGACTGAAACCTCTCCACTCTGAGGTTCACACTACATCAACTGAAACACCATCACATGGGCTCACACTCACATTTTGCTTCCTTACTGGCTTGGTTTTCTGTCGATGGCGTGAACGGAAATGAACATTTTAGACCCATGCAGTCCAAACCTGAATTGGATGATTTGTAAAACTGCCCAAGATGCCATTTTGTCCAGCTGCCAGCAAGAAGGGCGGGCCTAAACCCCACTTTTTGGAATGATCAGTGATCGACAGCAAATCCTCAAGGAGATCCGCCCATACGACAGCAAGCAGAGGACCACGTGCAACAAGCACTAACGAAGACAAAAGTAATAAGAGGGCGTGACAGCGAGTGTAAACATAAGAAGGGCGTGGCGGCGAGCCGATACACATGACGGTATACACGACAACTGCAGGCAAAAAGTCCATTTACCGATCTACCGAGTCCGAATAGTTTGAGCGTTAGTGTTCGTATAGTCTCCGTCTACCATAAATATTTTCTGAGAAGAAGGATTGTATCTGCGCAAGAACATTCACCACAGTGCACGACAAAGTGGACTTGACTTTTCCTTAATCGTATTGCTTTGGTTTGGAAGCCAGGAGAGGATGTGCAACATCTGTTTTTTTTAGGTTTCACTGTGATAAGGCAATGAAAGAACCCCGTCTCTGTCTGCTACTCCATTGGATCCGGACCGAGCCGTGGCTCTTGTCCACCCACCGGGCGCTTGCACGGCTATAAGAACCTCGTACCTACACGGGACACGGTTCAAGGTAAACTCAGTGGGGGAGGGGTTAGCCGTTGTCCGTCTCATCCCCTCGTCTGAAGCCGACCTGCCACGAGTAACCGTTCTGTTCTCTACAGCGTGTTCCAATTGTCAGGGGATCGTACGTCTCAGCCTCATTCAGGCGCTGGAAGAGAGGATCCGGCTGATTGTCCTCGGAGACAGGAGGAAGGACGCCGACTCCTCCCTGACAGTGGCTTTTGAATTGACCAAACCAATCTACACTTGTTTTCAGACCTGGATGAGGTGTACGACCAGGGGCTTCGAGAGGTTTTGTGGGGGTGGGAGGACTGCTGCTGTAATATCTTTTCATTGGTCATTGAGGTCAGATGTCATTAAGAAAACAATAATGAAGATACGGCCTGTCTTCTGTCAGCCTCTATCTCTTGGTGCTCGACTGTAAAAGGAAAAGGAAAACTGTGACAATATTAGGTGTCACGTGTAAGAAGTGTAGGGGGGAAAAGTGCAGAGAATCAGGAGAAGCTGGCGGATCCTTCCGGTGCATTTTGCAACGCACAAAATGACACAATGACAAAATGACCAAAGATCCACCTGAGAGATGTTCTCACTTTGAAAGGTTTTTTCCTCACCACATGCAAACATCCATGAAATCTGCAGGATTTTATTTTATTTTTTTTACAGTAAAAACTCATTTTGTCGCATGGAATGCTTTGCAAAATGAAAATGTTCATGTCAGGAAGTGGAAATGTGACTTTTATATTTTGTTGTAGGAATGTTAACATTTCCTACCAGTTAGTTAAGTTGTTGATGGATTCGTGGAAATATAATGCTAATATATAGAGTCGCTCTTTGTTTTTGTTTGTTCTCCCCATACACCATCAAATAAAGTCAACACAAACAGCTGTGTGTCAACACTTCCCAGCTCGAGTCTGCTCAGGTTGGGGGACTCGCCGTTCGGACTCTCCACGTGTGGCGAGTCACGTGGTTTGGTCTGGTTCGCTTTTGACGTTTCATGGAAAAACTTCAGCGATGCGGTGCGACACTCTCCGCCTCCTACAGGCTTTAACCGAAGCTAACCGTGAAAAATGGAACACAAAGGGGGATCCGACGGCTGAGGATCAGGGAAATCTGTGGGGGAGAGATGAGATGGAGGTCAGAGCAGAGCTTTAACTTTCCCATGTCCATATGACGGAAACGCCGTCGCTCCTCAGCGGTTTCATATCTAGCAGCATTTAAAGTTTCGACTTAAATGGAACTTAACAATGGAAGCTTCTTGGTGGTTTGTCCGGTGAGAAAACGCATCTTTGTTTGATCTAAATCGGAGTTTACACGTCATAATCCCTCTTAACGCTCTACGATCTCTAATCTCTCTTTTGTTCTGCATCAACATTCAGGTCATTTGTTCAGCTGCAAAAGTCCAGCGGTGGAATTTTTGGGAACACATGAGTTGGTTTACGTTTCATGAAAGAACTGGAGCAGCAGCTTAAATAATACAGAAACGCTTCAGTTATTTCATGTAATTTCACCCAAACTCAGACGCTCATATTAGTTTTGTGCGAGTTGTATCGTCGTGTGGTTATTAACGGTTCTCAGGTCCGCAGGTCTTTGAATGGATCCTGGAGGATCCACGTTATTTCTTCTACTGCACAAACACAGAAGTTCTTCACACCACGATCAAATCTAAACGCATCGTCTGGATTCCCAAAACTTGTTCTCATACGATCGCCTCTGGAATGATCCAACTTACAGGAAACTAAAATCTCACCTTATGTTCGCTTTACAAGATGCGAAGGGACCGCCGGGTGGCTGTTAATTCCGGTCAGTATCGGTACGAAGGAGCTGTTTTTTTTTCCTCCATCTGCTCATTTTCTTTAATCTTAGACGGCGTGTGATGTGACAGTCTGAACCGCCGTTTGTCTTAAGGACTCTCGATTTACAGGTTTGGGTTTCAAACTTCAGGCCCCCTTCGAGTATTTTTTATTGGCAGTAAAAGTTTTTAAAGCGCAGCAATATGAATGCGACCTGATTCTGCACTCACGGCGGAGGAAGAATTCTCAGATTATCTCTTGATTCCTGGAAATGTTCACGACCATTTTTATGTTCTGAAGCGCCTCCGTCAAGACGGCAGCCATTAAATAAGGAAGCTAAAATTCATCTTTTTGTGTCCTGATGATTGCGTTAGTGCGACAACGTAAATGATTTCATTCAGAACATCAGACTGCTGATACAACTCAAGACACTTGACAGCGAGAGACTGGAGCTTTGACAAAGTGTCCTACGTGTAATAACCACAAGGGGGCGGGTGTGTCTGTCCCTCCTCCCGCCCCCCAAGTCTCCGGCGTTAATTCTGAATCAGACATGAACATGAACGCAGGATCAGTCTGGAGGTCCAAACTTGTCCGATCGAATTCTGGACCGGTTTGAACGACTCCTACTTCCTCTCTAGGGAGAGGAGGCGGGGCCAGCCTCAACAATGACCGCCTCCCCCCCGTCAGAGAGCCTCCTGATTGGCTGTCAGGTACTCCTCGGCTCGCTTGTGAGCCTCCAGAGCTTTGATGGTGTAGACGTCCTGTGGCAGCTCCGACTTCCTCCTCATCAAAACCTTGTCCTTCTTCAGGTCCTTTAGACCCTGGAGGAGTGAAAGAGAATAAGAGAGAGGAGAGGAGAGATAGAGCGATGAGCAAATGATAGAGAGAGGACAGACAGATTAGGAAAGATTGAGAACAGGAGAGGATGATGGGGAGGGAAGGAGAAAAACAGGATAGACAGACACGTAGAGGACACAGTAGAGGTGATGGGACAGAAAATCGGAGGGCGAGAGAGACAGAGACAGAAAATGATCCTGTCAGATTTATATTGTGTCCTTGAACGTGTCACAAGCCACAGGTTGGGAAACATTAATGTAGCAGCTGGATTCTTAGACTACATCCACCAGTGGTGGGCCGTCCGGTCCATCAAGTCCTTCTCTGCTGGCCTAAACACTATCAGAATCACTGACCTACATTTACAACCTAAATTCTAATATTTGTTCCTTTAAATTGTATTCATTTATTCCCATCAGTCTGTTCTCTTCATTTCGTAGCGTGTCTCTTCCTGCTCTGCTTCCAGTATTTTGGTCCAATCAGATTTCAGCCTCTCTGTGTTTCCATGTCAGTCTAATCTGCCTTCTGAATCAGTAGTCCTGGTCCATGGTAGTCCTGGTCCATGGAGCTTCAACTAGATTATCAATGGGACTGTTTCTTTAACCAATCAGATTTCTAATCCTCCTCCCTGGTCCATCTATCTGGTCCACAGTAACATCAGCATGTTTCCGTCCTCTGATTGGTCGGTCAGAGCCAAACTGTTACAGCCAAGTTTGACTAGTAGATTGAACACATTCATACATTTGAGGTAGAGATTTTTACGCCCACAATTTCTGACGGAGGAGAAATGGACTTGGACTGGACATACTTAAAAATCCACTTTAAAGGCGGAATTTTCCAGAAAAGATAGACATCGTGAGGAGAGGTCAGACAACCCCCATGATAGAGACGTGATAGTGGAGGAATGAAGACGTGGATTAAGTCGGGTAAGTCCACACTGAAGGACCAGGGACCAAATGAACGGACCTACACTGACATCCACACATAGCCGGATAAATCTGAAAACGCTGTTTTTAGAGTCATTGTTTTTCTGTCTACACTAGTGTTTCCACACCATTTTAGAAAAGATGACCCTCCACAGAAAAATGGAAAAAACACATAAATGTCTTGAACCTGGAATCCAAAATGTCTGTTCCATGTTGGGTGTGTGTCCAGTGAATCTCATGTCTCTTCCTCTAGAATATTGCTTGGATAGGTTCCAGTAATGCGACAATAAAGAGACAAACATTTGTACCATGTCGCACCCGCACGTTATTTGTTGGCAATCAGGCATCAGAGTTTTCAGATTTATCCCCTCTGGACGGCGCGTCTGAAATGTTCAGGTTTGCTGTGTGTGTGTGTGTGTGAATACCTGTGAGGCTTCACTCTCCACTGTCTTCTTCAGTAGCTGAATGTCCTCAGCTGTTGGAGTCTCCGTTTCCATCGAGTACACGGCTACGCCACTGTCACTGTAAAGCATGTACTACATACACACACACACGCACACGCACAAGCACACACAGGAGCTCAACATAAAAATGTAATCATTTCCAGCATTTTGTTTCCCCAGTTAACCCCTGGATAACTTACCTCCTCCTGGGGGTGGAGTCCAGGTCGTACAGGATGGAGCTTACTGATCTGAAAGGACACACACACGCAAGCAAACACATATGTAAACACACACCTGCACATCAGCTGGAGGGATCCCGATTTTTGAATAAAAATTAGAGTATGTGCGCGGATGGGAAAAAGGAGTGGGGTGAGGCGTTGGAAAAGAATGTAATCGTGGAAAAGCAGTCACGTGAGGATGGCACCTGTGGGTTCTGTCTGGCGAGCTCCTCTATTTTGTACCAGATCTCCTCTCTCTCCTTCAGCTTGTATTTCTCTCTGCGGGACAGAAAAGCACCAACCAGCATTCATTCACTTATTCAAACTCTGCCACAACAGTTCCAATAAGGTAAAACTCTGGATTTAAAAATGTTAAGACAGCAGATTGTGTGTGTGTTGATGTCTTACTTTTGTTTCTCCGCCTTGTACTGCTGTGTGCAGTCATCAAACAGCTTCTGGTTCATCTCCATGAAGAGCTTCAGAGCATTGTAGATGAGGCCATGGATCGTCCTGAAGAAGAGGAAGAGGCTTAAATTCCTGTGATGATGAATGAATAATCCTCTGATCGGACAGAGGATTATTCACATCATTGAGTTGTTTTATCTGAACTAAGACAAACACCAACGGTGCCTGTGGACTGCTGAGTCTTTGTCTAGCTTCTCTTTCTGTCTGCTTGTTTTTCCTCTTTACTTATATCATTACTACTGACGTTTAGTAGATAATAAATAATAATGATAACAACCCTCTGTGTGGGTGTGTGTGGGTGTGTGTGTGTGTGTGTGTGTGTGTATGCGTGTGTTTGTGCGTGTACATATTGATGTGAATGTAGTCATATG
>OMNV01029371.1:11762-42562 GCA_900303265.1 Brotula barbata
AGTTCATCAGTTTGAATACATTTTCACTGGACAGCAGCAGGCTGTCAGGTCTGTAGAGAGCTGAGGAGTCTGATCATACACACACACACATACATACACACATACACATACATATACACACACACACACACACATATACATACATACAAATACACATACACTCACACATACACATACATACAAATGCACATACACACACATACTGTACATACACATACACACACACATATATACATACAAATACACATACACACACATATACATACATACAAATACACATACACTCACACATACACATACATACAAATACACACACACATATACTGTACATACACACACACATATGCATACATACAAATACACATACACACACATACATACACACATACACATATACACACACACACACACATACGTACATACATACATGCATACATACATACACACGTACGTACATACATACACACACATACATACACACACATACTGGGGCGACGTGGCTTAGGTGGTAAGGTGGTCGCCTAGTGATCGAAGGGTTGCTGGTTCGATCCCTGCCCATCCATGTCGAAGGTCCCTGAGCAAGATCCTAACCCCAAATTGCTCCCGACAAGCAAGTGGGCCTTGCATGGTTACCTCGGCGGTCGGTGTGTGAATGTGTGTATGAATGGGTGGATGAGAGGCAAACATTGTAAAGCGCTTTGAGTGGTCTCAAGACTAGAAAAGCGCTATAGAAATGCAGTCCATTTACATACGTGCATACATACATTCACACACATACATACATACATACATACATACATAAATACACACACATACGTGCATACATACATTCACACACATACTGTACATACATACATAAATACACACATATGTACATACATACATACAGTACATACATACATGTCTTTTTGACACTGTTGGCCATGTCATGGGTGTTGAACTGTGGGTCTGGTCTGCTCAGTCTATTCTAGTTTTGTCTGGTCTTGCCTTGTCTGGTCTTGTCTTGCCTTGTCTGGTCTTGTCTTGCGTTGTGTTGTCTGGTGTGGTATAGTCTGGTCTTGTGTTGTCTGGTCTGGTCTGGTGTTGTTTTGTCAGGTCTGGTCTGGTTTGATCGGGTGTTGTCTGGTCTGGTCTGGTGTTGTTTTGTCAGGTCTGGTCTGGTTTGATCGGGTGTTGTCTGGTCTGGTCTGGTGTTGTCTTGTCTGGTATGGTCTGGTCTTGTACCGTGGTCCTCTATTATCTGCTATTTTCAGCTCTTCGTACCCACAGGTGACAGGTGGAATGATCTGCAGTTGGAGCAGCATTCAGCTGAGTTTGAGTCGTTATGTTGATACCAAAGCGATGCTTGGACAGTGAACGTCCATAAAAAGACTCGAGCGGCATCATTTCATTGCGGCAGGCAGTAAACAAGGATTCCAGAACTGATGCTGCAATCCAATGAAATTTGATCAGGCTGAATTATGCGGCGATGGTCTGCTATAAGGACCAGGTCTTTATGCACGGAGGGCCTTTGAGATTATGGAAAGATTCTAATGAAGTACACGAGACCCTTATGTAACCTCAGTCTGAGACCTCCAGGTATACCAGGCTTCAGGGGAATACTCTTTTCTTACTGGTCAGGCTGTGAGCACTCAAACATACTGTGTGTGTAATTCAGCTCCATTTTAATCAGCTCTTAATTGAGGCGATGGTCCCAAAATTCCTCATTAACATAGTCTGTAAACACGGCAACACGCTGAGGCAGCAATAAAAATGCTGAAGTCCACAAAGCGACCTCAAACTACCGGACGCCACAGGAGATCCTCCCAGCAGCCATCACACCATTTAAACCCGCCCCCCTCCCACCTCCACACAGTAACCTGCAGTCCACAGAGTTACACACACTTTGTATAATTTGTTGTGCAAATAGCATTTGTTTGTTTTTTACTATTACTTGAGATTACTATCATTATTTTGTATGATAGAGACGATTAACAGCAGACAGCAACTTAACAGACATTTGTTCCATTTCTGTATTTACCTCAAGGTTTCAAAATCAGTGAAATGAGGTTTTTCATAGAGTTTAGTTCTGTTAAATGGTATTTTCGAGTCATTCTTACCTTTCAAAGCCTCCGATGTGGTTTGTCTTCTCACTGGACTTCAGCTAAATCCTGTGGAGCAATCAGGGCCTTCAAGTACATACTGTGTACTGTATAGACATCTTTCTATGTTCTACCAAACAGGGTCAGTACTTCAAACACTTTATTGTGTACATTTCAGAATAAACCCGTACTGAACCACTCATCGTACTGATCGGTGCCCAGATGAAGCGGTGACAGCGTTCAGCCCATAAAGGCAAGAGTTGAACACATGCGCTGAATAAGTCACACAAAATGTGGAAAAAGGTAAATTTGTGAATATCTTTCTCGATTTAATTGGTAAATTTTTTTTTTAATTTTAATATTTTTGCTAGTGCCAAAATTGATGAGCTTCAGGACGTTTTTGTACCCGGCTTTTAACTGCTACTGCACTTATTTGCTGAATAGATTTATTTTTCAAAGTCAATAACTTAGATAAAGTTTAAAAAGTTTAGTTCTCGTATTGTTTATGCACTGCAGGAAAAGAACAAAACAATCGAAATTGTTAATGATTCGCTGGCGGAGACAACAATGGGAGCACCGCCGCCTATTTTGGATCCACTTGGAGCGTCCTTAATCATCCAGGCTATTTGAAGTTATCAGGATGAGACGATCTGCATGGAGCATAATTAGCAGCAGGGAGATCGGAGATCGGAGATGGGATCCTCTCAGAGTCTTAAGAGGTTTGATCTATGAGCTGTAAGAAACCAAGCCTCCTGTGGCTGTTCTCAGTACCACAGATCAGTCTGTCATTTTCACTGTCGTTATAACGTTTTGGAATTCATTTACGCTCTTTCCACTGCCAGTTACAAATTAGATTTATTCAGATCATCCTTATTGTACATGTGACGCTATGAGCTGTTTTTTATTGGCAACCCCAAATCTGCAGTGGAAAAAAGCTCTTTAGGAGACAGAAAGTTTGTGCCAAACCCATAAAGATTCTGCCTCACGGCGTTCTAAGTGGACAGAATATGTTGAGAAATGATGGAAAGCGTTCCTCGGTTGTAAATTGCGGCGCCCTTGACTGTCCTGTGATTTATTCTGACACTTGGAGTGTCATCGCACGTCCAGCCCGGGGTTTGTTTCTCTTCTCCGTGATGGGATGCCACTGCGGCTCGTCCCCTCAGTGATAAGTACTTTGTTCCTGTGCTCTTGTGGTTTGGATTTCTCCGCGCTCTCCTCTATTATTCATCGCTTTCGGTTTAAGGTGAGGCTGCCAACCGTTCCCCTGTAATGAGAGAGCTGGCTGACCGTGCGGCGGGAGGCGGCCGTGCCTTCTCGGACTGCGGCGTGTTTTTGTTTGCTCTCCGTTTTGAACATCTGTAACCCAGTCGGGCAGGCCGCCAGTCATGATTCCAGCGTGGATTGTAATGAATCCTCCATCTGGACGTTCTCCTAGCTGAAACTTAACAAAGCACATCTTCATGCTCCGTGCATATTTTGGCACATATGTTAGCCCCATCTGCTCCTCTGGTGATTACATTTGTCTCCGTCTCTCTGTGGAGCTGTAGTACTTAGTGTCCTTCCAGGGCGCACCGTGTTGGGCTCCTGCCTGAGAGACGCTGCAGCTCTGACTGGATTATTTTTTTTTTTTATTTCAAAACATTTGCAGTATTTTCATGCACAAAAACCCACTGATCCAGTTTTACTGTGCATTACTGCAGAAGGACTGTGTGTAAACGGGTTTATCCTGGAGGCCTGTAGGCTCCTTCCTGGTGATTGGACAGATGTTGGGCCTGAGCCGCCAGCAGACGAACCACAAAACTCTTTACTGCCTTAACGTGCAGTAAGCACAACGATTATGCGTCCGTACTGCGAGAATAATAGAAGTTATAACGCAAATATAAACTCACAAGTGTTGGGAAATGTCATAATTAATGGATTTGTCTTTGCCTCATTGAAGTTGCAAGTTGATGTAAACTTTGGCATTGAGTAAAGGTCTCATCAGAATGCAGCCTTCAAGGCAGATCAGGAGCCTCAGGATAGATTTATCACGTTTTAGAGGATACTTCCTACAAGATTACACTGGGAGAAGAAGAAAAAGTGTAAGGTTGATTTTCATATTTTCATCTTATCATTTATCTTAGCTTCAAACCTTTCTGTTTATTTTGTCTCATCTGTTCTGTATTCTCCATAGAATTCATCATAAAAGGTGACAGTCAGGGACTAAAGTAAACTTCCTTCTCCTGGGCTCATACAGTTCAAGTATGGGTGAAGTGAACAAAAGACAAGGAAACGAGCTGCTTGGACTAGATATGGTTTACTGGAAAATGCTTTAAAAACACATTTTCTCACAGGTTATACCATCATTCTACAGTTCAACAACATTTCTTTACTATTAGATCAGTTAGAATAAGTTGTCATCTTGGGATAAAGTCTAGCTATAGTTTCAAAGCCCAAATCTAATGTACTCCTACGTGTTACTAGTATCAAAATCACCAGATGTGAATATTTTCTATTATAGCTTTCATAATTATAAAACAACATATTCTTCATCAAGACTGACGGACGTGAAAACCAGTTTTGAGCATTAGTAGAACATTTATCACTCTTACAATCTGCGCTGTGTGTTAATCTACGACAGCTATCTCCAAAATGTAATGCCGAGTTAGAGGACTGTGAAGTTGAAGCCGAGTGAAACAGACGTTACATAAACACGTTACACGCCTCTCTCTCCAAAATACAATCACAGCCCAACAGGCAGTGTCAGGCCAATCAAAGTAGCATCAATCCATCATCATCAGACTCAATCACACTCCAACTGAGCGCCTGGCAATCTCCAGGGGAACCAGCCCGAGCAGCGGGGGAGGACACAACAACTCTTATTAATAATTCAGAGTGGGTGTAAAAGTCCCATTTTTTCAATGGTGACAAACAGTTCCATTTGGAAATAATTGGAGAGAGGAAGCATTCAAAGATCAATCTCTTGATTTGTGTAATTATGTTCTCAGGAAATGGAAATAGCTGCTTCGCCGAGCCCGGATGACGAGTCAAACTGTGTGCGCCGCTCGCACGGTGAACTCGGCTGTAATGTACCGGTTCTCATCGGCGTACCGGCTCTGATTAAAGTTCAGCTCCTTTCCTGAGGTACGTCGAGTGTCCCAAAGTTGGCCGAATCCGGTGAAGATTGCCAGATGGGCCCGTGTTTGACTCGCCTGACTCTTATGTGTTCTTACAGAACCGGTCCTCTGCTTTCTCGAGTGCCCACATGCGATGACCTCACGTGAGACGCCGCTCAAGGCCCCATCTGCACGTATGAAAGATTTGGGATCATCAGCCAGACTGAGACCGAGTGTGGAGGAGGTAAGACGTTCTTCACGTGACTTGGAGAGCCGACTGAGGTGTCAGACCGCATGTTAACGATATTCAGACAATCAGTGGTTTACGCTCAATTTACTCTTTTTACTAAAATCTATAAGTTTCTAGGAGATAGTGATTGTATTGTATTTGGAGATGCACCCTCCTCCTCCTCCTCTGTCTGAAGGGTCAGATTAGGTCAAGATCACAAAGAACTTACGTATACACTTTATATCAAAGTGAAAATCTTATAATCTCCCATATCTTCTATATTATTATTAGAGTAAGGGGCTGGTTTTGATGATATGAAATGTAATCCACTTTGCTATTCCAGGCTGCTAATCCCTTCATATGCTCAAAGGTTGGGATTATTGACTTTTTAACTAAAATGCAGTGCAGTCCTGTAGAACAGCACCGCAGCCGTTACCGCTGCTATCAATCAACGTCTCCCTGACACAAAGAACATCAATGACCGCTAGATTGGACTGCAACGGTGTAACTAAATGTCCAGCGGTCCCGTCCGATCACAGCCACCGCGTCTGATCGCGTGATATCGCCCGTGCAGCCACTAAGTAAGAACTGTGTCTCCTTTGTGAAGAAACAACGGATCAAAAATCCATCCGGCTCACGTCCGCTTTAACTCAACCTGCAATTACAGCCAACGCCGCAGCGGGATTAAATGTATCGACTTTACAACAATTGAGCGGGCATGTAATTAGACTCCAGGGCTTGGCCTTTACCTCAGATCACAGCAGAGGAGGAAGCAGAGCCGTTTACCCAGAGCGGCGTCGGTGGCATTTCTGTGGAAAACGGGGAGGAGCCTGCAAATCTGACTCGGTTTCTATCATCCATTCAAAAATAATTAAGCTATAAATGCATTAAAGACGAGAACAATGCCTTGAACGCTATTTCCTATCACATTCAATGTGGAAATATCAGTAAATATCAGCACAGAAAACTAAATCTTACACAGCATATTGCTACAGAGGAAGGATTTAGGCCGTACGCGCGCTTTCAACAGATGAATATCAACACAAATCAGAAATGTGCACGAACCAGGGCTGGCCCCAAATACTCTGGTACTGTTGGTACTCAACAACACACTTAGTATTTGGAGTATTTGGTAAATATTGCCTTAAACATGACACGTTGTGTTACTTTTTGTTGGTTTAAGTTTGTATTTGAACGTTGTGAATATTACAGTCACGACAAGCAAAAATTCAAATGCCCCATTTGGTAAAAAACTCCAAATATTTAGAATTAAATGAGGGCCAGCCGTAGTTAAAGTTAAAGATCATGAACGTCACGAGGATGAATTCGACCGCGGAGCTGGAAAGCTTTAGAGTTTGTGGAAGGAGCGAAATTCTCATGTAAAAATGTTTGCCAACAGGATAACAGATATAATCTTAACATTAAAAACGAGACGTTGATATAAATACAAGTTCCAAAAACAAACTGTCAGTACCGCCAGACGTTTCAGCTCATCTGACACCGTGTAGGCTGTACAGAGTCCAACAGGTCAAGCAGGTGGAGACGCTCATCAAAGTACGATAACTCATCTGACAGTGATCTACTCATACGGTGCTACTTCATGGCATAAGGAGGAATTGAAAACACTATGCTATGTACTATATATATATATGTATATATATATCGAAGCTCTGTATGAAACACAAACATAGAATACATACAGTACATCATTTTAATACATCTTATATCAGTATTAATGCTTCTGAAAAACAATTCATTCATTTGTCACGCATCAAAGTAGTCATTATGTCATCATTATGAAAATCATTTAAACCACAAAACGGAGTGTAGAATTGTTTACCCACAGGAGTCTAAAGTAGTTTTTGTATTTTTAACTTTGCCTTTAAAAAGAAAATAATTATTCACTGCACAGAAATATGTCTGTTTTTTAATATTATCATTTTGAGTTAAAGTCTACAAATTTGTTCAGGGTTCTTTTTTTTTCAATCTAGATGTTTCTGGAGTCAATTATATAATGAAGCAATTCTAGAATTAACCATTCAACCAATTTGCTTTGTAAAATATATTAATCTTCATAAATTTTAATTTCTGCAGATGGCAGAAATTAAAATTTGTCATCCAGTGCAGCAAAATATTTTCACGGTGCATCTTGAGAGCAGATGAGCCCAATTTCAAGTAAAATTACACAAAATCCTTGAGACTCCAGAGGGTTCATAACTGAAGTAATATTCACTACATAGTTTTACTTAAACAGCAGTAATAATTAAAAGTAAGAAATAATAGTACCAAATATCATTTCAAAACGCACAGATGGCCCCGTTTGGAACAAAGGTCTTCCTATAGAGTCCATGGACTGTGTGTGCGTGTGTGTGTGTGTACTGTGTATCCTGATGGATGCCTTAAAGAGGGAAAGATGAATCCCTGCCTCCACCCTAAAGCGACGTACAGTACCAACAATAACGGCACTGAAAGGCTCAGTGATAAGCCACGGTCACGAAACACACTTAGTTATTAATGTGCAGGGATGCATGGATACTGGATGAGCACGCATGGACGAGACCGCTCTATTTGTTTTGGATAGCAGAGATAATGGAAGGAAGCGTGCAGGCAGCACGGGCTGGCGATGCAGCAGTCTGTGTATCGATACGTTTACGGACACGTGTCTACGCCACGACGAAGGCAAAACCCCGCAGTCAGCCGTACAAATGAACGGCCCTGACAGGATCCCGTCGCTCGCCCACCGCTTCACCGGTTTTCATGGGTGAGCGCTCGCTGTAAGACGACGGATTATTCTATCTGATAACCGTACTCAGATGATGTTTCTAAGAAACGTTCCGATTTATTGCATTCGCCGTATGTGACGACTTGGACACGGTTCCGCTGCTTCACACTTGCTCGCACTTCTAAAATAATACATTTCCTCCTATTATGCAAAGCAGTAATTTATTCACCATCGGCGGTGCCCTCAAACACAGACTGACGTGATATGAAAAATCAGCCTCCCTCTCAGGCTAGCGTTGCTATCGCGTTTAAAACCAGCCTGTCAGAGTGCTCTGCCTCTTTCCTAATCCAGACTGGTCTGTAATCTGCTCTAACGAGGTGGAAAACGCTGAGTGAAACCCGCCTCGGCCTGCGTTTGGTGAGAGCAGCTGTCGGGGTGTGAGGTTCACTCCACCTTTAAATGTGGGTTTCTGAGGCTTCGCACCCTGACGTCGTACTTCTGATAAAATGTTAAAAACTTGGGCAACACTTCAACTCTATTACTAGAAAATAGGCGATAAAATGATACGGAGGCCCGCTATGATAATGTGATAATGTTAGGCCCTATAGACTGTTTTGATACAGACACAAACATCACTTCCACCACTTCTGTTGCTATTTGGAAAACACCAAGTAAGAAAGCACTTATTCTACGGTTAGAAAACATACACCGTCTCTGTGTATGGAATGTTAGTCTGCTCTCCGTCTCAATCTACAGAGTTAGTCCACGTACTGTAAGTAAGCTATGTAGACACACATGCACTACACACACACACTACAGAGGAGCAGCACCCGCGACCGACACGTGAAGAGAAAGTATCTGGTGTCGGTGCTGTGAGAGGAGCGTCTGCTGTCACGATGTGAAACATGCACAAACGCGTCTTTCTGTTAGGCTACAATTGGCTCGAAGGACGATGAAAAATGTGAGTCCTTCACACGCGTGTTGAGATGAGGCGTCCCTGACAGTCCACTTAAGATGACTCGGTGTGGAGTACGAAGGCCTTGGAGCTCCGGTCTACAGTGTGGTGCATTATGAAAAGGGACTACAAGTCTTAGTATCAAACAACAATTTTAACCTGAGTTAATACGAGTCTGTACGAAATACGAATACGTCGAGTTAAAATTAGAAAACGCTTCAAGAGTTAAGTTGACGGCTGTTAATACTAATTCAAATTCTAGAATTTCACATGATATGGAGGGAGACGTTGTTAATCTATTCTCTACGGCACTTGAAGCACTTATTTATTTACATACTGTATGCTATCGTCCACTTTGGAAAGAAAAAATAACGGTCCGCCTTCACGTGCAGCCATCCTGAAAGGAACAAAGAAAACCAATCTGTCACCACCTCTTCTCAGAAACAAGAGGACTTCCTGTTCTCTGCTGCATTCTTCCATCTAACATTGACATCTCCAAAATCCAACTCTAGTTAGCATTGTCTAGGATGATGAGACAGTCCTCCTCCTTTTTCTCATCCCTGTCTTTCTCCGTCACCAAGAGACGAGCAGAAAGTGAAAATGGCTAAGGGGGGAAAAGGACACCACTGGCTGAATCTACAGGACCACCCCTGCCTCCAGAGGGAACAAATCAGGAGTAAAAGAACCTCGCCGCAGCTCCGGCTCTACCACAGAGCCAGTCCGGGGGCCTCTCGAGGGGCCCCGCAACCAACGCCGCGTCACCACGCGGTAGGCTCAGACGTGAGATTTACCAGCCAACAAGGCTAAGGAGCTGAGCGCCATCACAAAAGGTCGTCGTAGTCCAGCAGCTTGGAGTGCTGGCGACTCTTCCACAGGCGAAACAGGCGGAAGTCAAAGTACATCTCGATCATCTCTTTGCCTGCAGCGAAAAGAAGAGAAGAACGCCGAGGTTACAGGATGTTCCATCGGGGTTCCATTCTGCTAAAACATGAGCTGTATAAATCTGAAGTTTTATTGTGTTCCCTGTTTTATTGTTTGCCTTAAACACAGAATAATCAAAGTTTCAATATGCTTGTAATAGTATTGATTGACTTTATGTCGTTTCTTTACCACAGAGGATATGACTATTGATCTTAGAAGTGACAAATGATCACCCTGCAGCACTACAAACACAGAATGTGGCACAAACCTTTTATTTTCCATTCAGGTTTGGCTTTGAAAGTCTTATTGAAATTGTTATTTACTTATTTATTTTCAATCTTTCCAGTTGAAATGGAATGAATGTCTTTGTCTGTGTGGCAATCAAACGGTTGGGTTCTATCAGTCCGAGCTGTTTCCTGTAAGGAGCTGAGCGCTCTCTTCAACTGTCCTCCTCGCGTCTTATCGAACGACTTTTTCCCATCTGGTCGCCCCCTCAGGCTTCGGGAGGAATAAAAGAATTAAAGCATCGAGTCATTTGTCTCCTTCACCGGCACACGGAGCCACTGTGACTGTCAGGGGAAATGGCAGCCGAAACGGGAAGTTTGGGACCACTGGGACGTCCGTATGTCAACGTTTTGTATTGAGACGGAGTGTGTGGTTTTGTGTTTAACCTCTTTAACTCCTGGGCCGAGCTTCATTTTAAATTGTAGTAGACACCAAAGTTTGTAATGATATCGGTTAATTCAAAATGGATTTATGGGAAATGCAAGTAATATGATGTCCACGGAGCTAGAAGAGAATTTTAAGGGCAATTAAAGCTGCAGTGGTGTAAAATATGAAAGCTCGTAGGATTGAAGGGATTTATTTACACCGATTCATGATTTTTCTAGTATTTTTAACAGCCTCTGTGCAGGGAAGTAATGAATTTTGTGAAAAATCCGCCCATAAACATTTGATTGTAATATTTGAGAAGCAAATGAAAGGTATTTACTTTGTGATTAGGAGGCAGATCAGTGTGTGACTGGCTGCTGCCTGTATCAACACTGTCTTCTCTGGACAAACAATTAGTGAAGAACTTCAATCCTCCCTCTTACATATAATTAATCATACGCTGACTTTATGTCCAATATTTGATGACCACGAAGACCCTCAACCTCTCATGTTGAACGTCTCTACAACTCAACATGCAAAGAGCGGTTTGCCCTCTAACGTCGACATGCTATGAAAAATGCATCTGAAGAGCCGAATGACGCAAACGGTGCGGCTCCAGGTACGCATCAACAGAGTTTACGGTTTGATCTCTGACCTGCAGCATATTTATTTTCTAACCGTCAAATAGCACAAAGCACAATACATCAAGCATTCAAGTTGGACGAGTTGTGTATTGATGCCGGCGCATTCATGCTGCAGTTAATGGGAGGAGGGAGAGGAGAGAGGAAGAGGAGACAAAGAGGAGAGATGTGGGTCAACGGAAGAAGACGGGAAAATGTGTTCCCAACATAATGACATTTTAATGGGAAATTAAATTAGGAAAATAATTAGTGTGGTATCAATACATGTCAGGATGATGATTAATGAGGAATGTATTTAAAGTGTACACAGTTAACACCTGTGTGTTCTCTTATGCTCCATAATGTGCTGTGATCGACTTACTGGCATTGATTAATACCCACGATTAACATTCACCCAGAGCGATGCAGAGGCTGCTCAATTCAAACACTGTATGGACGTTCACGCATGGGTGTGTGTGTGTGTGTGTGTGGAGGGGGGGAGGGGCTGCAGTGAAGGCATCTGTTTACATCGCACATATGAAATGAAAATCTGCGAGAGACGAGCGATCAATATGATGTTGTGTATTGTTTCTATTAGGGGCGATTTGTGTGGAGAGCACTCACCCTGTGCAGACAGTTCTAGTGGGGACTTGAATTCCACCGAGTAGGGTCTCATTAACCTCTTCAGAGTCTGAATCAGCTGTGGACGAATGGAGAGAGACAGTCAGTAAGACAGGGGGAACGCTTCAAAATGCCAGAATGAAGTGAGGCGAGCGAGCGCACGAACGGTGACGATGCTGCTGCGTGCAGAGGTTTGGTCGAGGCCTCGCACCGCTTTGTTTCCATGCGTACGGCGCTGCAGTTGAATTTCAATGAAAAAGGTCAACGTGCCTCTTACAGTGGAATGGTGGCGTATAGGTGAAAGGCACTTATGTTAATGTTTTCTGTCTGTGTGGATGCGTCTGTCAGAGTGGATCTACGGTGAGCTAAAGGCCCGGCACAGCAGGGCTTCATGCAGCACTGCAGAGGAGGAAACCAAACTAAACCTGATGTTCTTCGCTTCCAAAGCTGGCACAGGCTTTTATATCCAAAATCCACAGATAAACCACGGACTTTAGTGTTGGAAGGTAAAACATTAAAAATACCATCTGTGTGACCTTTTCTCCGCCAACTACAATTTTCTGGAGGTAGAACTAATTTTTATTGGTCAGGGTTTGCTCGTATTCCATTTTAAAGTCTTTTATGATATCCTTGGCTGTGTCCTAATTTATGGTTGACCTCCTTTTAAGAAAACGGCCTGTGCCGCTGCCTTCCATACAGGACGGCTGCTGTGCTGAGTTTCTGTAGAGGACTCATCATTTCATGGAATCAACACTCTAAATCGATATCCAGAAGCTCAGGATCCGTAGGTTACGATGATTACAGCAGAAAACTTTAACACGGAAAACATTTTGTTCACTCGCTACATTTGGTCCAGAAATCCAGAAACTCCAATACGATGTAATGCCGAAACACCGATCCTTTTCTCAATACTTCATTCTTCCTACCGACGTTCCTGCAAATAGACGGAGCCCTGTTTTGACGAGAGGGAAACTCTCTACGTTTGAGAATGATCCAAAAATACATTTTACAGTACAACAACATGAGCACCACCAAGCATAGAAAGATGTCTGTGTTCTATTTGTGCGTTTGCTATTGTGTGTCTGTATGTTTGTGCGTTGGTTTCTCTGAAATGTTTTTAAATTATAACCTCTAGAAATTAGTGGGATTACTGTGCATTTTGTTTCATATACTCAATAATTAATGGATTACTGAAGACAAAACGCCCATTAAATTTCCCCAAACTCTTATAAAATAATGTTGAACCCTGGTTTGTCTTACAGTGCTGTCAGTTACCAGAGAATTTACCAGCGTTTAAGGGGTTAATACCGACTGGGGCTCAGACATACAGGAGTAATAAGTAGAACAGATGCTCAGCTGACCGGTCAGAATGTCAGTGTTCTCGATGCAACCTGTTCCTGTGCTTAACTTAAACATTTCCCTGCAGTTTAACGTTGGCAGGCTATCAGCGTTTGTAAGTAATTCTGTCTGACCTGCACACTGGCTGGGATCCACAAACCCACTACACACACAGAAACACGGCTCGGGCCTTTGTAGAAATTTACTGGAGTCATCAAGCCCTCAAGAAGAGATCTCTCATCGTCATCTATTACCTATGGTCCACAACAACCACAGAAACCCAAAGTACAACAAAAACATCTTCAATATAAAAGAGAATGAATCCAATGACTCTGTAAGGTGACCTAAAAAACTCCACTTTGTACTGTTGGTGCATCATTTTCCTAAAACCAGATGTCTCTGCTGTTCTGTTTTACAAAACTCCTTAACTGTGCAATTCGTAGCTTATTTGTAACACAGCAACTGTAAACTAGAGGAGAACTTAACTCATCTAACGCCGAGGAAGCCTTGATACAGTACGACTTGTTCTAATCTGCGACCTAATTCAGTCAAGACTTTTGACATCGAATCACTTCATTGAAAATCGTGTTTGTAGCAGATGTTATCATTTTAGAAGAAAAATAAATGCTGTGTGCATTTGTCTGCCTTGTAAAGTGGCTGACTGAGCTGCTCCTGATGGAGCCGGCCCTGTAGAGCCTGCAGCAGCACACACAGGTAACAGCGGGGGGAAAATTGTTTAATGCAGCGAATAAGCCCTTCCCCGTTCACCGAGCTCCTCGAGCGACTCGTACCAAATCACCATGGAACACATGTCAAATCTCACCGTCGCTGTGACAGTGCTGCTGCTGAGGGTACAGACCCAGAGAGCCGACTGACAGAGACTACAGTACGTGGTGCTACCAATGTAAATTCATGATGAATCCTTATTAAGATGACGTTATTCACAAGAACTATTACTTCCTGTCTCAAACAGCATCTTTGTGTTCAATGATACTGATGACATGGGAAAAGACATTTTTGTCAATAGTGCCATCTTTTCATATTGCCAGATACTAGTTTCATATTTATGGTCTTGCGGTTGCATGTTTTCTAGAGTACAATGACATAAATCTACTACTACATTTACACTAAACAACAAAACAACAACCATGAAAGGGATGGGAACAGTACAACGTATGGTCTCTCATATCAGATTCACTTTGATATTGCATCCTTGTCTAAGTCACACTAACGGTGCAGCACATTACAAAAGACTCGAGGACTATGGTGTTGTCATTTCCAAAATGATCTATGGGGTTGAGAGACTAGTATAGATCTCACTTAACTCCAGAGCCGAACACTTCTGTACGCAGGCCCATTTACACCAGGGTAGAAAAAACACAGAACTCCGACTTATTTTCTCATCATTTTGAGTTACGGTCTGAGCATGCGTTGGACTATGGAAGCTCTGTACTTTTCAACAAACTGGTGCAGAAAAACAATTTCAAACGTGGTTTTACAGCTGATGAAATACTTCATATCAGGATCACAGCACTGTGGAATGAATGTGTGGATAGATTGAGTCTGAGCAACAATGATATGAAATCCAAGCACACACTGTATCTCATAACTATGACTTTACAAAGTCCCAAATTTGATCTCATAATTATGATTTTTTTTAAGTCAATGTTGACATTTATTTTTTCACACCGGCTTCAGAAGATGCTATGAGTGCATATAAGTGACATTTCTGCTTTGTTAAGGATGGAAACAAAATTTGAAAGGCTTTAGATGCACAAGAAACCGATGCAGAAGTTGTCACTTATCAATTATCATTTCTGGAAGTTATCAAGTGTCTATATGTTAATTAAAGTTTATATAATTTTTGCATCCAGGCTAACTATTATGTGACGTGCTGGGCTCCACCATGAGATTCATTCATTGTTGTGCTGCGTCATGAATCCTATCTGCAGCTCTCATGACCGCACTATCATCCCCATTTCCACACACACCGGCAGATAGTGTGCATGAAATGGCTTTCACTCTCCAATTTAGCACGAGGCACCGGCTGGACAGGATACACACACCTTAGTAAATCTTCATTTTAAATTCAGACCTCTCTGTGTGCTCTCATTGGAAGGAGCAAAACTATTTGATCTTTTTTTCCACCATTAAAGTAAAAAAAATTGTGATTATACTGAAGAAAGCAAACAGACGGAGCAGCATTGCTAGAAGGAGCCGCATGAAAACGTATGAATATTTCATTGTGTGGGCAGGTACCGTGTGCGAGTGAGTCTGCATATAGTGAAGTCTAAGTGGACTCTGTGGGGGTGGAAGGGTCGTGGCAGGGATTCTGATGTGTGCGCGTGTAAATGTGTGCTCCTGTTAACGCGGCACGGGGTGAATGGGTGCATGTGTGTGGCAGACATCCACTTTATATTAAATGTCAGGGAATCTATTTGTTGGTTATTCTGCTGCATGCGTGCGCCCTCTTCATCACTTGCGTCACTATCTTAGGTTGCTGTGCGGGCTAGACATCGAACTGACCATAATTCACATTACTGCCACTTAACACCCATTAAAAATGATTCATCTGAGTGCTATTTTATCCATCTCGTATCCTATCCATGTGGCACACTGACCGAGTGGGCAGGAGGGAGCGAGATGCAAAATAGCAAACACACCTCCATCTTACGCCTGGCGCAAAATGTCAGCATGCCAGAAGAGAGAGTGCACATCTGTCCATTCAACTTTGAATAATATGTCCTTTAATACATAACAGATGTATGTATGACTGTCATCTTTGAATAAATTAATTGTGTTTCAGTTTGTTAATGTGGTGAATTTAAATGAATATTCCGTCGATAACGATCCGTTTCTGGGTGAAATCAACCAATCCACAGGCACGTCGTCATTTTACGTTTCCCTTACGAAAATGAGCGAAAATGAGTGAGCGCTCATGTGATCAAGCATTTAGAAGGTACGTGTAACATTTCATTTAACAAGGGTAATACGGGAGATTTAGAAGAGAAAGTCAGGAGAAATACCTTCTCTCCATTAGCACTGCCCAGCACATAGCAGCCCATGATGTGGATGAGGTTGGGCTCCGGGTTGAGCTTACTCATCAGTCTGCTAAGCCGCCGCCAGAACCTATCACACGGGAGAGAGGAGAGATTGTTTTTTAACAAAGTCAAAACATCCGGAGCAGCAGACGAGGAGAAATGCGTCTGGAATACTGTTCAGCTCAGGGACTGACTGATGATTTGATGGGCACACCAGGGGCGTCTGTTGCAATTAAAATTTTAATCAAAGTCAGAGATTTATGAGCAAGAGCAGAACAGAGATCCTTAGTTCACGCGTCATCCGTACACAACTTATGACTTAATGTTAGGACCGGATGGTCTATTTTTGTGTATATTAAAAAGGTCGTTGTTCGCAAATGACGGACCAACAGTATATATTTTAAAATGAAATAATATCTGCATCTACATGAGTGTCTTCATCTTTTCCTTCTTCAGTGGCTGTAATGATCTTAAAATGAAATCAATTTAACAGCACAAGAAACATCAAAAGACCCACGTCTCCACTGAGTATATGGATGGTGAACATGATCCAAATACTCCTCTAATTTAACAAAAATACAGACAGACAAACAGAAGCTGCTCACAGCATGAATGGCACAGGGAAACTGCTTATTTAGCCATATCGGCACCAAAACATGGATATCTTGGAACACGGACGGACAGCAGAGGAATGGATTATGCAGCGACAGTGGTTTAAGAAGTTTCTATGAATGTTTCCAAAGTCCTTTGAAAACCTGCTGTGTTAGCAGCATCACTTTAATGATGACAGATGAGATTGCCCTTTTGTTGCAGTGCTCTTTTTGGTACATTAAGTTGGCTCTCTTCAACCAAATCTACAGTTTTTTGTGCATATAGCTTTCAAAGGAATCAATCCGGAGTCTTACTGGATCATGTCTTCCTCCTTCTCTACCTTGGCAAAGGTAGCAACTTTATTCTTCAGTAAATAGAGATGTCCAGGACCTCCCTGGGGAAAGATAAATGATAATTAATGTCACCTTAGTATAACATGCGGTGAATTTGCTTGTTAAAAATTGAATGGCTCGCTGATGAACATTCAGATGAGTGTTAAACAGGTGTTCCATTCTGGGCACATGCATCAAGTGTAACCTTTATAACGTGTGTGCGAACAAACAGTTTTCATTATTTTGACTGATGTGCAGAGGAGAGCAGACAAAATAATAAAATAACACTTTATTATTTATTTACTTATTATTTTATTACAAAATACAGGCAGACAACAAAAATTTTGTAGGCCAAAATTTTGAAGTAGCCAGCGTGTTACGAATTAACCAAAACTCTCCAAATGTGTCTCAGGGAAGATTTGTCACTCACCTGGCAGAAAATGAGCATGTTCCAGATTTTGCAGCCTTTCCTGTAGGCAGTCAGCTTCTTCTCTATCTCCTCTGGGAGTGTCAGGAGGGAGAGAGGGACAGAAAGAAAGAGAGGTGTCATTTCCTCACTCCGCAATAACGGTGACACGCACAAACTGCATATCCCTATAGGACTGAAATGTCTCCATTTCTCTCTCTTGCATACACACGCACACACACACACACACCCGCCCACATGTGAGTTGAAAAACAGTGAGTCATCTCTCTGTGCTCCAACAGGACGAAACATACACCGCTGTCATCTTTTCCATCTTCACTTGAGTGTAATTTTCACTTCAGAGGTCAAGTAAAAAAAAATACACACACACACACACTCACTCACCAAGGATGTCATCAAATGTGGCATGTTCATGGTCCTGTAAATAGAAGGTGAAGACAGAATTATTATTTCATTAAACCCCACTGAGCAGAAATTGAATGAAACCGTGCGTCTGCTGACATGAGCATTCATTTAGATCCATTACAAGGATTATACTTTGTAATTACCGTTTCAGGTTCATTACTGTAAGGCATTTACAATGTAGACATTTCATTTCTGAAGACTGATTTGCAAAGAGGCCAAGAGTAGAATAATCCCCCTCACAAGCATTCTCTATTAATCATTCACTTTATAGATCTAAATATATAGATATAGGTACAGATAATACAGATCATAAAGATTTTCTACCATTATATATGTATCCAGGCAATTGTGGGTATGAGATGAGCCTAACATTTAGGGGCCCCTAAAAATGTATTTTTCTTCTCATTCCGTTCTTGGATGTCTGAATTTCACTCTTAAGATTGATGTGTGTGCTGAGTTTTTCCTGCATGTGTTAAATGTGAGAGAAAATCGGTGCTTGTGCAAGGACAAACTCTTACATCACAAAAATGTGGAAGCCAGTTGTAATCATGGTTTTCAATGGCTGTTTTTCCACTACGCGGCTTCATTGTATCGAGCCGTGCCGAGCCAGCAGCGTCCTCGCGACCATAAAACGCCAAGAAATAAAAGGCACACAGCCAGCACTGCATGAATAGTAGCTAGCATTACCCTCAAACCCACCGCCTGTAATCAAGCCCAAGATTTAATGTGTCTCAGTTGACATGTCCATGGAAACCCTGAGAACGACAGCTAGAATAGCAGCAGAGCAGCAATGGAAGGCGGCTATACTCACATAGAGGATGGGGATGACAGAGGGGTCATCTCTGCGGATGATGTTAGGAACATATTCTGCCTTTGGCACCTTGGAGGATATCAGCTGTGAACAAGGAAAGCAAAGAGAGAAAAAAAAACAATAAAAACCTTGCTTGCCCTTCGTAGGTGGATGAACTTCTTTGAACGGAGATGAGGGCATAAAACATATAAAGGGTCAGTTGCTTAAAACGAGGAAAGATTGTATTTGCAAAAGACTTTTACTGCTCACTGAGACACGATAATTAAAGATATCGATGTAGGTGATCACTGGAAGCAAACGTGGATCCCCGTTCTAAATAACGATCTTTTTCCTCTCGACACAGTCATGAGCTATTGTCTGCCTTTTTTATTTTCAACTGTTATTATCAGTGATTACTTTAACTGATTTAACTGATCTCTCTCGCTCTCTTGGGCTTTGGTCTCTTTCGTTTGTTTACATGCAGAAATACTGTGAAAATGGGAACGTCTCATCTCAAAAAGTCCTATTTAGGTCAACCAGAAAGTTGTTTTCTCTAATGATGAAATTTTTAGTACTTAGAAACTATAACTGCGTACTCAGAAATGATTTTTTTAGGGCGACTCAGTGGCTCAAAGGTTAAGAGCGGATACCATATAACACCGTGGCGCTGGTTTGATTCCGCCCTGTGCCCTTTGCTGCATGTCATCCCCTCTAACTCACAATAAAGCAGAAATGCCAAAAAAATATTCTATAAAAAAAAGAGACAGCATATTTCTTTAATATGTCGATTTCCTAACCATGATTTTGGGTGGAATGAAGTCGTCTCCTTCGCAGGCTGCCCTCTCCATCTCTCTCTCCTCCTCCCAATCAGTATCCTCACCCAGCCCTTCATCTAGTGTCCCTGAGGAGGTCTGCAGCTCACCACCTGGCTCACACACGCGACACACACGACACACACACACACACAGAGGAACAAGGGCAGAGATGAAAGGATAGCAAACAAACAAGATCAGAGAGGAGACTGCTCCATTTAAAAGCCTTGCACCTGTTTTTTTTATCCTTTCAGCACCAATTGGTGGAACAGAGGACTTAAAATCAGACAGGAGACAACACAAAACGACACAATAATGTTCTCCTTTTATGCCCAGCCAGGTACAATGACAACAGAAAGCAACAGGCAGATGGACAACAGATTGAAAGATGAGGAACGCTGTGTGGAGGGACGGCAACAGCCTGGTACGTATAAGGGATAAAATACAACAAACAGGCAGGGTAGAGGAGGAGCATCGGAACACAGAACAGACATACAGACTGTAGACACACACCGACAGTCATAAGAGTGTCTGCATGTGTGTGTATTTGTATGTCTATCTCACATGCCTGCTAACTTGCATCTGTGTGTAGTGTAAATGTGTGCATGTTTGTTACAGTTCACAAAGTATTAGAATGTAAATGTAAACACGGGTGTGAGTATGAGTGTGTGTTGTTGTGGATGTACACGTGTGTCGACTCACTGTCTTTGGAGTCATGCAGTGAGTCAGGCTTGACGGGGGTGGGATCACTCCACGAGCGGCTGAAACTCTTGGCTCGGCGTTCGGCAAATGCTGATGGAGTTAGGGGGGAGAGCGTCACTCACACACACCCACACTCACCAGATCCTGACCCACTCCTGACCCAGCAATGAGGCTCTTTTTCAGGTTTTGTTCGGGGGATCAACTTCCCCCCGTAAGTTCTAAAGTAGAAGTTTTGCCAATTTCAAACGTCAATTTTGCTTTGACAGCAGGCAGAGCAGAGCAGTATGAAGCTCTCGGCTCTAAAATATGGAGCACCTTGATATCACTTTTAGCTGGAACAAATCTTACAACAAGGCACCGGTAATGGGACACTAATTAATTTAAGAGAAGTTTTATGAATATTTAGCATGGTGCCACAAGATTACAGTCTGTTTTAAAAATCTGTTCCATTAGCTTTCATCACACAGTTCCCTCTCTGTCAAATGTTTATATTTAGGAATTTTTAAGATGAAATTCGGATTCACACAACAAGAAGGTTTCACATGAACCATTTTCCTACATAATTGTTAGTGTTTACCTAAGTTTAATAACACACTCATATGTCAGAAATAATATATGATGTTTAACATGAGTTGTGGAACCATAATAAAACTTCAAGTATGGCCATTTAGGCCTTTTTGGGGGGTTTTAGTTTTACTTTTTTTTTTTTTCATTGGCTAAAATCAGAAAATCTGCTGACCTTTAAAGGTTGAACATCCATCAGTTTTATTTTAAGATCTTTACCATTGAAAAGGAACACAAATGGACACAATGGGCATGATTCATCTGTATTTGTTTCTTACATTTTTGCGTCCCAGACAGATTACAAAGAATAGGTTTGTACTCATTGAGACTTATTGATGAATGAGGCCCAATGTGCAAAAACCAGCACAGTCATTTTTTCAGACTGAATTTGAGTACCGTGACAAAATCTACCCGTCTTATACACATGAGCACCAATCAAATCATTGTTAGCTCAGCAAAAAGCCATTGGCAGTATTTTCAATAACATCTGTACAGATGTTATGATGTACACACTGTAGCTCATCATGCAAGCATACTGACATCAGCACACATGCATGCATGCACATACACACGTTGAAACTTACTCTGGGCCTTCATGCGGCGGCTTCCGACCATCCTCAAATGCTTTCGGAAATTTCTGCCATTGAAAGAAAGGAAACGAAAGAAAGGTCAAGACTGAGGAAGAGTGCCGGGGAATGGAAGAATGAACTGAGAGAGGTCAGTCAGAGCATTACCACATCATTAATGAACTCCAAACAAAAATCATACAGGACGAGGATTTCCTCATAAAAGAGCGTCTGTAATGTTACACCATTTGGTGGTTTTGACAGATTGTTTGAGAGCAAAAGCAGGACTTCACTCAAAGCCTTTTTCCGCAGAGATGAGTCCTGGTGCGCTCATAAAATTTAAAAAAAGGGCTGCAAAAGAGGTTCTGAGTCCAGGAGGCAGGTCGTTGTTTACCCGAACCACCCTTTTGTAAACACTGGTGCCCACAGTTGCATTAGAGTGATCTCGGAGCTGAACTTGGCACAGCCACAACAGACAAAATAAAAAAAACTAAAGTGAAGAGTCAGTAAAACCACTGCATGAGAGCAAAGGCGAATAATGCCGGATAATGTAAAAATAAACCTCAACTGAATTATAACTATTATCATTTATTCGGCTACACAGCTAGTGCCAGCAGTCCAATCTATTTGTGGAAGTGAGGTGTTACTAATCAGCTATGGCTCCCGTTAACCCTAAAAAAGAACTTACAGACTCACTCACTGTAAACAATGTTAAATCAGTAATTTGACTGTTAGTCATTAGCAGGGAAAAAAATACACGGAAATGCACTTTGATCCAAGAAAACCCTGGTGTAAATGTATTCAAATTACAAGATAAATCATCCAAAAATGAACAATAAATATATAAATAAAATATACCATTTTATATGTTGAAAATACAATTAGACATTTTGATGCTTACCATAAAGTCTAACGCTTAAAATGAATCGTGCTATTTTTGTCCATTTTAACCTGTGTTTGCCGAGTTTCATATTTTTCAGATTCCCGTTCTGCAGCACTTTAAAAGTGAGAAGCTCCGAGTTGTCTTGAATGCACCATTAGCTGCTGGTTAGGTAGCTAGCTAGCTAATGTCCTCCTCTAACATCATACTACAGCTTTTGAATTAAATGAAATGTCAGCTGTCATTTCTTACAAACTATTGCATAAAAGAAAATCAAACAAATCATTCCTTCTTTAATTGGACGTCCTCTCTAACCCTTACAAGTCGTTTTACTCAACTAGCCTGCACTCGGCGATGCTATCTGTGGTGCCAGAGACGTTTAATTAGGATTCGTTTTTTCAATAAACTTTATTTACAAATAATCAAACCATAAAAAGATTCAATCCGATACCTGACAACTCTTGTAAAGATGGCAAACAGGTGAAAGTATTCTTTTTAAAAACCACAAAAAGTATTTTGAACACCATAAAATAAAATTTAAAAAAATGAAATTTATTTATTTTTTATTTCTAATATGCACATCAAATATAATTATCAGAAATACTGCCCTAGCTAATATATTTTAGAAATTATGTGCAGTAGTAAGATATCTGCAAGGGTTAAGTCCAATTCATAGATCCAGTGAATTTGCCTGCTTCCAGAGAGATACAATATAATTTTTGATCTCTGTTACTGATCTCTACCACTTCATGGCTCCAGAAACAAAGCAATGCCTAACATTATTACGGTACAACATTAGCACACAAAAACAAACCTATCAGATGATTTATTATTGGAATCAATCCATTTATCAACTCTCTCAGTGTTGTGCATTTAATGATGAGTGTTTGAAGTTACTCAGCCATGTCAGATCAACATTTAATGGAAAGTACATCAAACCCATCACTCATTAGATCTGGTAAAAGCAGCAGTTCGGCTTCATTTTAAAGGCTACTTCAGACAGACTATAAAGTGCATGTTTGATTATCAGAAATGACAGGAAACCTCATTCTGGTGGTATTGAAGTCAATGCTCCCTTGATCCTCCTTTTTTATTCTGTGTTTCTCCTTCCTTCTAAGCTGGATTTTGGCCCGACTCGTGTACGACACGGCTGCTGAAGGAATCGAGGCCCTCATCACAAACAAACTTTTTTTCCTATTCTAACCATGACAACGCCTGCATCAAAGGGACGGTGTGATTTGTGATTTGTGTGAAGCGGCGCAGAAAAGGAGCAGGCAAGAGCAACATAGCGGAAAAGAAAGGAGGCCACGGGAAAACAGAGCTTTTGCTGTTATTTTCACGTCTGTCAGCGATGGGAGTATACATAGATATCTTCATTTTCCCTAATTCAGTGGTGAAGCACTGAAGGCAAGAGTGCAAAGGAAAACACTGCAGTCATTTATTGATGCTAGAGCTGAAACAATTAGTGGATTTCATCGACAAAATGAGTCAGAGGTGATTTTAGTCCAAATCCATCAAGGGATTTTTCCAAGTGATCGTAGATTAAACACCATCTGTATCGCTCAACTGTTGGTAATGGAAACTAAGATAAAACTACACTACAATTCCCAACACAAACCATCATGTTTGCCTTTTTTCATCTGAGCTGCGAATATTTTCTATCTCAGCTGCACTTTCTATGCATCCTAAATAAAATGGTAGCAACATCAGTGTGGATTACAGCAGCTGTGAAAACAAACAAGCTTTAAATAGAGTGATGACTCAGATGAGAGAGGTATTAATCAGTCTGTTATCGTTGTTTTCATAATGACTGACAAAAGCTTTTAAAATCACTCACACCCGCGCGTCACGACTACTGACTCAAGTGTGTGTGTGTGTGTGTGTGTGTGTGTGTGTTGTGTCTCACTCGAGCCTCTGAGCGTGGCTTTACCCATTGCTACATCCAATGTCTTGCTCATTCAAACATGCATAATTCAATTTGTCAACAGATGAGACATCTTTCCTGATCCTTCCTTCACATTCTGAATGCTCAAGTGTCACAAAAAATAATACTCATACTAAAGGTTGAGGATTTTTTTTTCAATATTCACACAGCCGCACACGCACACTACCTGTTTCCAACCTCCAACCTTTTGATTGATTGATTGATTGAGTCATTTGCGTGTGACCTACAGAGCAGCGAGCCGCAGCCTTAAATCGATGGATCCACTTCACACTTCAGTGTTCAGTGACAAACACTGATTAAACCTGCCAGCCGGATCCACCGCCATTCATGGCACAAACACACGCCACCACACACTGTTACTGGATTTGGTAAAGTCCTGTGACGAGCAGCCCAGAACGGAACTGCAGAGTCTGTTCATGTGTGCGTAACAGTGTAGTAAATAATAAAGTAATTAGTATTTCATTGTAATCTACTTAATAATGTTGACCTACTCATCATAAGTTGGCCAACCGATGTCAGCATGCAGTGTGATGCCTGTGTGGGTACGCATGTGTACTTCAATACTAAATTCTATCTTGAGTGAATATTCTTGCTGTATCAAAGAACATCACTGCGTGGCCGAAGGAACGTTAAGATGTACACACAGTAAGAAAGATTAGGTGTTGATGAAAAAAACGTTCGTGGGGAAAAAGCTGAACAAACATCAGATTTTAGGACAAATTAGCACTTTCTCTAAATTTTTTGTACTCGAATGCTTTATTCACTAAAACTGCATAATATAATTTTGTGATAATTATTCATAAGCATCACTAACGTCCAAATTCCATTGTATTGTGAATATAATATGGATCTTATCTTTGTTTTATTCTTCTTATTTGTAATATTGTGGCACGTATGGGCTGTACATACAGGGATGTGGACCAGTTCTTTGCTGTGTAAATGGGGAACAAGAGGGACAATTAGCACAGCACGGGACGGGACAGGACAGCCAGGACACGGTACCTCTCCATCATGGTGGCTGCTTCCTGTTCTCTTTTCCGTCTTTTTCTCTCAGCAATGCCTCGGAAAGCCCTGCCAGGATGTCACAGTGTTAACTGGTGCTGTTTATTTTAGAATTTCTGTCTGAACCCAAACTGACTTAAGGGGTATCTACCTGTGTCAAAGTCATCTGGTTTAAGCCTTAAATTTACATTCATACTACACCTGTATGAACGTTTAGATTTCATGTGTTACCCAGGCCGGACAAGCCAAGATGTAGGGAGAAATTTGGCTTAACCACACATACTGTAGGCCCATTAGATACAGTTGGGTTCGGGCATAAATGTAAAGCTCCACTCAGGAAAGGTTGGGGCAACAACGAAGGGGTCCAGGTGAAAGGTAACAAGTCCACGTGAGTTAGTGAGACGTTTGGTAAGTGTAAGCGGTTAAATTAGCAGCACAGGAACTGTTTATTCACCTGAGGCAGAAGACACTGGGCACATACAACATACACACACACACACACACACTCACACACGTGTGCGCAAGGATCACAATGTAATTTGTGTCCACAAGAAGATACTGTGGAGTAACAAGGGACCGATGTCCTGTTTATCAAAAGGACACCATGCCTTTTTAGTCCAATAAGGTGTAGTGACTAGGTTTCAACCCACACAGCATTTAGAGGATCAATGCCATAATATTTTAGGAGAGAAAAGGCTTTAGGGGAGAAACAGGTCATTGACTGACCAACCTGCTGAATGTGATCTTTGAGTGAAAAAAAAAACAAAACACAGGTTCCTTTTTTCAGTTATCCTGTCTTTATGTCAGCTACTCCTCATTCTGTCCATGCGTGGGCTTGCTTTTCCCAAAAGGGATACTAATGCCTATGACAGGATGTCAGACATAATGAGAATCATCTGTGACAGAGAATGTCAAAAATCAAGTCATGTCCTGCAGTCTGGTTTTAATGACGGACAGACAGACAGACAGACATCTGATGAGCCCTGGGACCATAGACACACATGTGCAGTGGCTGTTTGTGCAATGCTTATTATCTAAAAGAGCGTAACAGCACTGGTTTTGCTGAGAAAACAATATCCTGGCCCTAAAATGCAATTTTCTTTTCCTGAAAAGATGAACCATTCTCCTCTCCCTCCCTGAAGAAGAGATTTTTCTTTCAGCCTTTTACTCGTTCCACCTTTGCCATAACCAGAAACTTTGAAAGCTAAAAGCCTTCTGTTTGCTTTGTGCCATAAAGCAAACCAGCACAGTCCTGCCAAATTCAACACAGTGATAAAAAAAACAAAGTGTGGAATACAAATATGGCTGAAATCCTCCTTAGCAACGACACTTGTTAATGCTTATTATGGCTCAGATTTAATGGAGTAATACCAACACTCATTAATGGTAAATTACAACTTGTTGCATCTTAAAACTATTGTGTTGATACTGAAAAGTCCCATCACATAGTTTATGGGAATAATAATACTAACAATACTACAACTAATAATAATAATAATAACAATAATATTAGCCTGTTATTATTATTATTAGCAAAAATGTTAAATTACACTATTTTTAGATTTTCCAAATAATATAATCTGTGTGTGCCTGCAAATACTTAATGCTGGATGCGGATACATCCAAGTTTACTGTATATTGATATACAAGATATTCCTTTTCATGACTTTCTTCCACTGAGTTTGTATTTTGATGTAACTACAATGAAAAGAGTTCATGACCCATCACAGAGGTTGCAAAATAATTTGTGCAATTTATAATAATTCATCATTGTTGCATTGTGTTGATATATAAAAAAATGAAAGAAAACGTAAGTTCAATACTCTAACTTAATACCCTGTCAATACGCCATTTAAAAAAGTAGAATATTCATGCAGATGGATTCTCCTTCGTTTCTATATATTTCCTTTTTCCTGGAGTACTGACTGAATATGTAACTTCAAACTCCCAGTCCAGCAGACACTGAGGTTGAGGGGCTTCAGGACGTAACAGACAAAATAGCACAAAGTCACATAAGGAAAGAGCTCACGGCATGTTATCTCGCTCAGAGAGAGAGAGAGAGCGAGGGAGAGAGGGAGAGAGGTTAAGGAACAGTTACTCAATGAGTTACTCACGATATTCTGAAGTCGTCGTTGGCAGAGCATCCATATGGAGAGGAGAGAAAAGAGAGATATGTTAGTGTGGAGCGGACAAATACTTCCTGCACATCAGAGGCAGCCTCATGCAGTGGATTCCACTTTGAAGTAGGGACACAGTGAGCCTCAACCAACCACAAGCCGAGTCCGATACTTCTGACTGAATCCGATTCCAACAAGTGACAACAAGTCAAGTTTGAGTAAAAATGAGTTCATGATTCATACCTGCCATTGAATCGGATCAAAATGACCCTTATAGAACCTTCCTGCAGGTGATTAGTGTTCTGTATTCTGCAGTAAACGTGGATCTACATCACCCCCAGCATAAAGGCGTGACTCGTGGGTTTTAACATACAACAGGATCAGTCCCATACATCAGTCAGACTCTAATACTGGATGTGGGCAGATGGAAACAGGTGGAAAAAAGGAAGAGAGCCTCTGACACATAAGGAGAGAAGAGGCAGCGTGGGAGAGACGAGGGGACACGTCGCAGAGAGTGGTGGGTGAGCTTTGTCTGTTTGAGGATCATAATTATAAGGTCTGAGTGAGATGTGATAATTAAGAAGTCAAGAGTAGGGTCGGTGTGGGTCGGTGTGTGTGTGTGTGTGTGCCGGTGCATGTGTGTGAGATGTAGGATGAATTTGATGTAACACTGATCTGGAATGTTTCCTTATTCCTTACTTATTTCTTTATCTGGTGCACATGCTAACACTTTACCAATGAGGTGGCATTATTTAAAGCGGTGTAAAGGCTTTACTGTATCATCTCTGTAAAAGTGACATTGTCAGCTATGATTGTTTGTTTGTTGGACATGATTCAGGGAAGCAAATCCAGATCAGGATGAGAAAATTGCATTTACAAAAGAGGTGATTTTAATCAATGTTGCTGTACAATGAATTGGATTTATAATAACTGTTAATTACTTAATTTGAAGCTCACAATTGTAAAAATTTTATAAAGGAAAATATGAGGACTGTTTGGGCTTGGCAGAGGTATGCGCTCACTACCCACATGTTGGTGATGATGTACCATGTAGGAGCCAAAACAGATTTCCATCGCATACTCACGCCTGCATGGTGGTGGTGGCGGTCTGAAAGCTGAACATATTCTCTTTGGGGAACCAGCTATTAGGATTGTCGTCTACAAACAGAAAACAAAGGGAGGCGTGTTATCGCTGAGCAGTCAGGACATTCAAACCAGCCTTACAATTAGAGCAGGGAGCTGGAGAACCCACATTCATAAGGAAGTGTGAGCTGAAGCAAACAACTGATCCATCATTTTATTTACAAATGCATAAACATTCTCGATTCCAGAGTTCCTACACCTTTTCCGTGCCACCTTCTACGGAGTCACCCGGACTGGTTGCAAAAAAATGTATTTTGTATTGTTATATACACCACATGCAGTACAAAGATGTCATTAAAAGAGGCTGAAAACAGCCACTTCGTTATATATTTTCAGACAAAAATCAGTGGAAAATATCAAAGGTTAGCTGGCTAGCTTGTGCTTGCTAGCGTTAATGTGAGCTAGCCAACTCACTTCAATGAATGAAGTGGTGAGAACAGAGGATTGAAGAGACAAACAGTGAGATGACCAGACACCTCCATTTTCTGGGGACAGTCTCCATTTTTGGTGGCCTCGCTCGTGTCCTGTGTGGACCACGATGTTTTACTCGTGCTGCACATACAGGGCTAATGATCTACGGGCTACATTATGGTATCTCTGCAGTCTTGGTGAATTTCGAGGAATTTACGTGCTCCCAAACGTTTTGGGTTTGTTTTTAGTTTTTTTACACAGGAAGCTAGTAGCTATGGTGTGTTTGCCATGATATTATAAAGCAAAATCTTAACTACATTAGCTGATCTTGTCTTAATTTAGCTACACGTGCTTGAACGATGATTAAATGATTGTAGAATCTCGATGTGTGTGACGATACTGCAATTTGATTTTTGGACCAAATCATGCAGATCAGTGTTTGTGTGTACAGAAACCTCTAATGAAGATGGAGACATAACTTTTGTCCTATTCCATCTCTACATCCATTTCAATGTAAACTCCATCCATGTTCACTTTGTTTACCCCTCTCATCAGTAGACACTCTGTCCTCGCTGTACATCCTCTCCAGTTTCTTGCAGGGTTTCCCCCCTTCGCGTGGAGAGGTGTCCAGGTCCAGGGAGCGCTGGCTCTGACAAGGTGCTCGGATGCAGGCCACGCAGTCTGGGGTGTAATCTTCCCTCGACCCCCCTCTTCTCATCCCCCAGTCCCGTATGTTGCTAGCACTCCCAGAGCTCTGCAGAGGCTGCGATGATGACGGCGTGCCTCCGTGATGTTGGTGGGCATGGTGATGGTTGCTCCGGTGATGGCTACCTCTGTGATGACTACCACGGGTGGCTGCAGTAGGTGGTTGACTGGTGTAGGATGGTTGTTGGGTGGTGTTGGCTGGGGTCTGGGACAGAGGCTGCTCCCTGGAGCCCTTGAGAACCTCCAGCTCCAGGCTCTCTTCACTGCCGCGACCCCCTAGAGTCATCCCTCCCTCCCTGGTGATTGTGTACACCCTGGCTGGTTTCAGGGACACACTCCCTTCTGGGCCTCTGGTACCCGGCTGATGCTCTGAGGAAAGGCTGCGCTCAACAGAGAGTCTACGCTTGGAGGGACCTGAGGAGGCCTGAATTTGGACGGTGCTGGCCTGCAGCTGGGACTGTGGATGAGGACTGGGATTGGACTGGCTGGATAGGTTTGGTTTATCTATGGGCAAACGGTGGCTCTGCGGTGACAGATTGTTGTTGTGCAAACGGCTGACGTCTGGCGAGTTGCAGTCGGGGCCAGGGAAGGTATCAGACAATAGATGATCTGGAATTAAAGACAAAGGACGCAGTAACAGAGAATGAGCACCACAAGTAATTTTGTCGCTTCAAATTTTTCATTGATTCATGGGTTTGTTTGTTTTTTACAGCAATTACGCTTTTAGCACCACATAATAGTGAGATAAACAGCAGAATGGGGAGGAAAAGGAGGTTGTTGGCTAATGTTGGAGATTTTGTAGCTTTGGCCGTGGTTCAATAAACATTTACAAGCCAGTAGAGCTTCTGGGTGCAGGAGCCATGGATAAAACCCAAAGATGTGCCTGACTGATAGAAAAGAGATAAGAGCAGCTCGATGACAGATTTGGGAACGGATTAGCTGGTACATTAAGAGATTTGGCAGGACAAATGCGCAGTCATACTGTATCCTCTCACGGGACAGGCAGCTGCAAATCTGCCGGCTGGTAAATTAGTCTTACCCCATGCGAGAGGATGAGTTTTTTGATGCTATCTCTGATGTGGGTAAATATAGGGGGCTTGATAAACAGTAAAACAAATTATACTTTTACTTTTT
>OMNV01029371.1:45686-85609 GCA_900303265.1 Brotula barbata
TTATCATTAGTAGTATTAGTACTATTATTATTATTAAATTATTGTTGGTGTTTCATTGTTACCAGCTACTAGATGACTTTAATTTCCTTCGGATTAATAAAGTATCTGTCTGTCTGTCTGTCTGTCTGTCTGTCTATCTATCTGTCTTATCTTTGGAAAAAAAAGAAATACATATTCCATTTATTACTTAAATGATGAAGCATTATTTTGTCATAAACCACAGATATACAGCATTATATTGTTTTGTATTAAGGCCATGGCATACATTGATTAGTTCTGCTGAAGTCACACACACCACAAAGGACAAGGAGACAATAAGAGACAAGAAGATGCATTTTCCTTCTTGGTTTATCTGAAGGCTTTGTTGTCTGAGCACATATATAAATAAATAAATGTTCTACTGTGCTGTTCTTTGTGGATGGTTTGCTGAGCTTTAATGATTATTTGAGTTTTCTATTATGTGACTTGATCTATTTTGTTGTGGCTGCTCTTATATAACAGATAATGATAATATTATCTCCCAGTTGAACATCTGTGTGTGTATGAGTGGGCGTGCGTGGGAATCGATGGACACGACACGACCACGACGCAGAAGAATGACCACTTGCAAAGAACCCACGTCCTGTGCCGTGCTGTGCTTTGGAAGTATCCCTCGGGTGCAAATATATATTCGCCTGAATATAGTTAGGAGCATTTAATTCATACAGCACTGAGTAAAAAAAAAATAAGAATAAGAAAAAGAAAACTGATAAAATGTCTGTTTAAAAAATTGGGTGGAGAAGAGATTTAAAAAGGGAAATAGAATCTGCCAGTGATGTTTCCATAGGGTTGGAGCTAACACTAAAAATGAACGGTCATCTTGCTGTGGTGTACAGCATAGGAACAACACCTAGAAAAGCTTTCAACCTGACCAGAACTATCTGAAACTAAATCCTCTGTCTCACTGGGAGTGGCAGTGTAAGGAGGCCAAACACAACAGAGTCACTGTGGCACGTAAAGAGCGAGTTACAGTAATCAAAGGAAGGAGTAAAAGCTGTTACTGAGTTAGAGAAAGCAGGATTGAACCATTTTTTTGACATGCAAGATAAAATTCAGGTATGTGTCAACAACTCCACCCGGTTTGATTCAGGGATTAATAGTATTGTATTGTAACAAAGTGGTCAAGAGCAACAACCACAATCTGTTTACTCTGAATTAAGTTGGAAGAAATTCAGAAAAACCCAATTGTTAATGGCACAATCCACACAGCAGTGATAGGATGTTACTGAAGTTATTTATTATACGTCAAAGGGGAGCGTGTACTTTGATAGTCAGTAAACTTTCATACTGGAAAAGTTGGCGCCTGGTTTGGCGTTCCTGGTGTTTTGATGTTTTGTGTTGGTCACTGGAGAATTTAATCTCGACGTTATCTCTAAGTAAGTTACCTACCTGCTCCGTTGTGGTTGTCTGGATGGGACAGGTACTCTCCGAAAGCTCTGGCTGCTCTGTGGAGACACAACGAGTGCAACAGTTAACCCTGCGCTGCTGCTGTCACTGCACAGTGAGAAACGAGCGGCCGAGCTTCTAACCGTCTGTCTGAGCTCTCCACGCGTGATGCCTTTTCACCGGTTGCTGTCAACTGGAAACACCATTCAAGTGGATCACAGCATCACAGCAGTCCATAAGAAGCTATTTCACCGCTTATGTCTAACAACCATACATCATAACGGCACCTATCATACGACATGAATGCAGTGAGTGGAGGACTGGGAGACGGCTTAGATGCTGCAGCCTCTCTCCCTGAACAGATGATAGACACCACAGAAGAGTGGAGGTTCACAAATATTGGCAGAAACGCCGAGGAACAGAATGTACAGAATATCTATGAGGCAGGTCGTCTCTAATTTATGGAATATAATATCCTCCGCTACATGCCGTATGATACTTGCATTTGACTTGCTCTATGAAACTTGTTATTATTCGAATGGGCATTTCATATTTAATTGATGATTTTTCCCAAGGCCTGCACACTGTAAAGAATTTTAGCATTGTTTAAATCAAACGGCTCACCTGGGATTCAGCTCGTAGCTGTAGGATTGCATCTATTACGGAGGTAAACAAAACTAGACCAGACCAGACCACCACCTCTGGCCACTGTTGCATTTTCAAAGAGGTTTTGGCCGTTCAATAGATCACCTTGTGAAGAGGGAATAACCTTGAATAAGCCTGATTGGCTCATGAATAATGCAGCATGTGCTTTTGAAGCCGACACAGTCTGGCTTTGCTGCTTTCAAAAGAATTTATTTCATCACAAGTATGGTCAATCAGCACTTTTGTTAACTTTATATTTATGGCCTGATGATGAGCATTTTGCTCTTACTGACATTGTATTTTTGAGTTCATAGCATGTCAACACAGGTTTCAAAGGCAAAAGGATCTCAAATTTTGAGGGAAAAAAGCTTCTCAGGCAAAAGGACATTTTTTATTGAAAAAATATTTTGATTAGTAAATACAATCTAACCTTAACCTTATCCCCAGGGGTTACTTAAAGGACTGAAACTAAAACTAATTCACATTAATAATCCTTTACTAATTGAGTACACCACCAAGTTCAGATTTCAAATGGAAAAATCCTAAAAGTCAGTCAAAATTCTCTTTATTCCAGATGTGTTGGACATAATTTTTGTATATTACCCCAGACTGTATCTTGATATATTTGGCATCTTTGGAAATATTGACCTGTAACACCCACACACTTACAGTACACTATGCAGGTCAAACACAGTCAAGTTACGTTTATTTGTGTAGCCCAATATCACATACGACGTCTCAGAGGGCTTCATATTTATATTATATATACATACAGACTACAAAATACATATGATGTGTATTATATTTATCACATGAATACATATATAATATAGTACAAAGAAATATATAGGTTACAGCATCTCTATCTCCCTAACACACACACACACATTAAATAGTAAAGCTTCTAAACACTGAACGCTATCCTCCCCCTCAGTCTGACCTAGCAGCCCTGCCATCTGCATGCAGAAATACAAAGAAACACACACACACACAGACTCCTATATCCTCGCAATGCAGAACAGCATGTAGAAAAATAAAATATCTAGACTCCACGCACGCACACACAGTACACGTCTGGATGTACATAAGTGATTCTCGGGGGGCTGCGGTGAAATGGAATTGCTGTGTTGTTGCCGTAGCCATGCCTCCCTGCTATGACACTCTAAGTAATTAAATATGAGGCAGCACGTGCAGCATCGGCACACCCCGTGCAAACTCTCCACCCATCTGAAGCCGTGGAGGAGGAGGAGGAGGGATGACACGAGGAGGAAAATGCAATCTTTTATCTATGTGCTCCCCCTCCTTTAAGGCCTCCATGAGCTATTACAAGAGAACAAAGTGTTGCAGTGCTCCAAACAACACAGAGAAAACTCACACTGGCAGAGCAAGCAAACAAATACATCTACACACAATTATTGTCACCTGAATGCATTTTATCCTTAATTAAAACCTCTCCAACTATATTTTAATTGCTGATGTTTCCCTTTCATGGTACAGTGGATGTCGTACCCATAAATATTTGCTGTTCTGGGTACATTTCCTGTAATTAGATTTACTTTCTCACCTAAATGGACACATAGCTCTGTTGGAACAGAAGTATGTGAATTTCAGTACATTCACACATACGTGATCTAAGAAAACAACAAATGTCGAGAGTACATAATTACATTAGGGTTAATGTGGTACTTGGTTCACTCACTGCACCACAGAGGACGTTCAGCAGGAGTGTCACTCCATCTTAAGCAGCTACGTTTACTGTGAGCGTGTCATCGGCTCCACATTCACACATCACTCTTTAAGTCAACCCAACATGTTCTTTGTCATGAAAATAATCAAACCAGAAGTTACGGAATGCTGTGAAAAATTAGCAATCAGCAGCATCAGAAAATTCAACATAAATCACAGACAACCCTCATATCAGAACACGGGAACGATCTAAGGCCACGTGAACATTCAGCCGTCAAATCTGTTTCATTCTCTTACAAGAAATTAGTATCAGCCCAAAATTCAACAGGTCCAGCATGGACAGCATTACATCATTACATTACATGAACTATGTAGGTTCAAGTGACAACTTTTCTTAATTTAAAAAAATATCTCAATTTACATCTAATTATTTAATTTTTGTTCTCTGCTTAAATTAATTTTCATAAATCCTGGCTGTTTTGGCGCTCCCAGGCAGGAAAATTATCCTTTTGTTTCTAATATCAATCCTCATGGGAGAATTTGTCCTCTGCGTTTAACTCATCCCAGCTATCAGGAGCCCGAGGGACCAACAGAGACAAGGGGAGAACACAGTCAACATAAAGATGACCAGGTCCATCATGGGATGTACACCCAAGACCCTCTTGCTGTGAGAAACAGTCCAAACCATGAAACTAATTAACTCCTCATCAGGGAATTGAACCCCTGCAACAGCCTGAGATGTTGACCATTATACATACAAGGTGACACAGTATGGAGACACACACCCTACATTAGACAAATGAAGAAAAAAAAACACCAAACATAAGATTGTCACTTTCACTGCCCGAACCGGACGTTCATTCATTCATCGTTTATACACCGTCATCCTTATCAGAGTATCAGAGTTGGAATCTGGAATCTACCCCAGCAGTCCAGCAGGTCTTTGGTGTAAACCCATGCAGACACGTGGAGAAAATGCAAACTGAGAAAGGCCCAACTTGGTCTGAGTTGGATCTGAACCCAGGACCTTTCAGAAACAGTGCTGAGCATCAAGTCAATTTGTCTCCACCCAAAATTCAGAATAAATTTAAACATTTAAACCAATACAAAAGAAACAAACCATTAAATACTGATCAATGATATAATATACACTGTCCACAATAAAGATATTATTTTGTACTCGTGTAACACAAGGTAATAAGAGAGTATAAGTATATTAAAATAGCAGTAGGGACCAGATCCATCAGACAAGCTCTCACGCTAACTTAATCTTTACATTTTATCTTTGGACCAATCCTGAACCCTAATCTTTTTTGGCTTGGAGAATTTGTCAAACATTTAATCCTGACAGCGTAGGGCCACATGCACACAAACACACACACGCATTTTTATTCATTCTCCCTCCGGCTCCGTGAGGTGCAGAACCTTGACGTTTCCTTGAAGCAATAGTATTTTTTAATAAGGTTCATCAAATCAGTCGGCCGTGATTTCCAATTATTTTAAAAATCCTTTTCCTTCGGAATATGAAACCAAAACACAACAAATTAGAGAGTTCTAACACGTCCGTCTTGGAATTGGCTCTAATCGTGGCCCCGCTCAAAATGCAGCGCAAGCAGATTGGACTGCGCTTTTGGCATTTCTTTTTTTCTCCTGCATGTTTTCAGACATGTGAGATGAGGAAGGGGAGGAGAAAGAAGAAACGTGGTGACAAGACGATGATGTGTTTGTAAGACCAAAATAGAAAGTAAGGAGGGAGTAGGGAGAGAGACAAGGGCTCATGATGGGATGCATAGGTATTAAGAGGGAGAGATGATTGATGATGCAGAAACTGGATATTATTGTGATTTTTATGAGCAGACCTTATTCTATCTCTGTAGATATGAAGGAGTTGGGCTCTATCTGTGAGGTTCATGTGAGTAGAGCAGCACGCCTGGGGACACATTCACATCAAATGGCACCGTGATGAAAGGCAGGGAGGCTGAGCAGACTGAGATACACAGGCATCATGTTGGTGGATACACGGCTGTGTGTGTGTGTGGTACGTCCCCGTGGTCTTTCGTTGACGTTGACTCACTTGTGTCACCGATCGCTGTCTTCTAAAGCCAATCAGCTCCAGCGCTCAGATCCCCCAAGTCCACGCTGACCTCCTTCTTCTCCTCTTCCTCAGCCTCCTCTCCTGTCCTTCGCCCTCCTTTTCTTTTCCCTCACTCTCACTCTTTGTCTCCTCTCCCTCTACGCTGATCTTATCCTCCTCCGTCTTTCTACTCCTCTCTCCTCTGTTCCATCAATCAGAGGCATGCCAGATGGAGGGGAATGATTTGACGCGTCCAGTTAGCCTCTTCCCTCAGCTGTGCCCTCGTCAGGGAGCCATAACAGGAAAAACTACTGGATGTGGCGGGAAGCCTGGGCTCCCAGACAACAATGTCCATTGCTATGATAAGATGTAATAAACGACGGTAGGATGCCATTAGGGCCTCAGGAATGTTCATTTCTTAGTCTGATATAAACAGCGCAACTAATCAACTGTTAACTAAGGGGCTCCTTAATGGCCACACTTCTGGTCCAAACGCTTTCTGATTGGGCTTCATCTTCACAAGTTTTCGGGCATCTTTGGCATGTAGCTGGTATCTCAGGTATCTAATGTCTTTATTTGAAGGCAGAAATGTTCGCCAGATGTTCTCTAACAGATTGTTGGATGATTCAGCTTTAAAGATTTTATAACTATAAACTTGTTTATAGATTTTGCTATCATGATGAACTACATTTTTTTGGAGCTTCAAGAATACTAATTATTTTCCTAAAATATAAACACAACTTTGGATTTTGAAATATGTCAACATTTTTCCTGCCTCTGTCAGCGTTCACAGTATCACAACAACATCCACAAGTCGGCCTACATTTCAATCAACCAGGATCTGAAACAGCCACCACGCCCTCAATATGTTGTTGTTCCCTGCATGTATAAAAAAACCATCAGCGGCTGTCAGAAGTGAAGATTTGTAGAATTTCATTGTTGAGGCGTTGTAGAGCAATTATGAATTTCTATGTATATCACACTAATATTCTGCACACGTGGTGTTATGTCAGAATTGTAGCCGGCTAGCAGCACCACCGTGGCTGCTATCAGCATGGATGTACACAAAAACAGACAGAGAAACCTGAAACACTTCGATGAAACTTTCAGCAGATTTAAGTCCACGCGTCGGGTGAAATGGCAGACCTCAAAGGGTTAAAGCAACTGAATAAATAAATAAACGGGAAAGGAACGCGAAATGCGATTGTAGCTTTGCCGAGCCGTTTTTCTGTAGCTGCAGTCAGACATAAACCTCAATCATATGAGCGGTGGATGGCACTTATGCGGCTGATATTTAATTAAAGGTCAATATCAGTCCGAGCGCATCACCGAATAAATATATTGTTCTGAGACAGGACACGCAGCTATTTTTCCATGAGGTGCGACTATTAGTCTGTGAAGTTTTGACCCTGCTGTGCCCTTACGTTTGCAGGCTGGGTGGCATCGGTGGTACAGACCATAATTAGTCAGATCAATGAGGCAGGCTGCCATCCACGTAGCTCTCTGTCTGCCTGTCCCATTTATGGCCTGTTTTATGACCCGATTCGAGCAAACTGATCTGTTGAGCGACGCGGAAATGACGGCGACGCGTGATGACATCGAAACACATCATTGACACGTTGTATAACGCTCTGAGCATGGCATGAATTGATGCAACTGTTTAAAAGACACGTTTTAAGCTCTTTCCTTGGAGTAACTGCCTGATGAGAGAGCGACGATAGGATAGGAAAGGAAAGGAGGGGACATGAAGACAGAGCAGCTTCATAAAGGGGTACAGCTTCAGCCGCGTCCTATGACAAGTGACCACCTTTATTTCTGCCTGACTATCTCCACCAGCAAGAAACGCTGGGAGCTTGGCAAGTAAAAGCCTGATGACTTCATTAAGCAGCACTTGAGCTGTGCTGCTCTGCTACACCACACTGACAACAAAGGCCATGAGTCAGGCAATTACCCTTATATCTCAAGAGACCATAAGTGGGTTCATCAATAGACACTGGAGGGGAAAAACTCACATGTAAAGCATCTCCTCCACCGGACGAGTGCCTGGTTATTCCCTCGTGCCTCGGGTTTAGCTGCAGACAGTGAAAGCCTTCTGTTGGTCTTCTGTCACTTGGTGCTGATATTGGGTTTTATTAAAGGGACAATAGGTTCAGGATTATTGCCCCGTAGCACGGAATAACCATAATATATTTCTCTAGAGCTGGCTGGGCTCGGGCAGGTTATGAGTTTTGTGGTTTACAAAACTCACTTTCTGTCCTATTCTCCCCCGACAAACTAAAGCTTCTGGACACTGCCATTATGCCCAAACACATACATAAATACATGCGCCTTTTCAACTGTCTGGTGGAGGAAAACAGTGGGAAAACTGTGAGAAATTCCTCTTAGAACGAGGCTTAAAACTTCATCTGCTCTACCAGCTTACGCCTCTGTTATGAAAACGTGATAAATTATGTCAATTACAGGTCGGGGCCCATTACCTCAAGGAGACATGAGGAGGTGGAGAGACTAATATAGGAGGAGCTGAGGTCATGGATTACTTAATGACCCCTTACCAAGCTAGCCCTGTCCATCTCTGACAACACACAGGCTCTTTCCTTAACACGCTTTGGGCTTTATAATTACTCAATGTCAGACCTTTGAGCACCAAAATCATTCCCGGATGGTGTGGCAGAACAACTCACTCCAGACCGGGGAGGATGCAGCTCACACCACGATGAGGGAGATGCCGACGGCGGGTTACAGGCATAGCCTGGAGTCATTGTCAGATAAGTGACGTCATGTAGACGTCGGCCTGAACCATTTGGGTTGAGATTTCAGTGTGAAGCGTCAGATGGCGCAGGTGTACGAGAGAAAGCCCCCAGCCCTGGATCAGGAGGCACGATCCAGTCTGGTCCTAATTGGCCCTGAGTAGGTCACCTGGACGACGGGGATCGGATGTTGCAGGACAAGAAACGGCAGCGTGAGCGAACCCAGGATACATCACTAACGATGATCCATTTCAGCAAATCCTTAATCACGCTCACTGGGAGGATTTTAATCAACAGAAACCTACATCACTCTGGAGGGTTTAATTACACGATAATGGTCTAAATTGAGTTTGAGAGGCTTGTGTAGTGGAGGAAAATTTCATGATCCATTCATTCAAATAAGGCAAAAGTGTACAGTTACACAAATCGTTAAGAGTTCTGAATATCAGCTGTCAACATCTCCAGTCTGAAAATCAAACCTAATGAGGTCCGTAAAGCCACGGTTTCCCACTGGTGACTCTGACGGGCCGATGTGTGAGAGAGGGGACCCAGATGTTTTAGAGCTGGACCGTGGCTGGAGCTAATCTGTGCCGTTATAAGGACACAGTGCTTCTGGTCACACAGTCTGGTGAGAAAGAAGCCATGAAATTCAATTTTCGCCAAATTGGAAACTATTAAGACCGAAAGCTGTTATGCTGCGTGATGGCTTTTAGAAATGAAACTAAAACACTTTTGAAACATTAAACACGGCATTAAATCTAAAAGCTAAATCATCATTTGGAGCAATATTTTGTATTGTGTGGCTGTTTGGAGGTGGCAGCCTGTTTTGGGTACTATGTCATCATGAACAGGACGTGGAGACACCTGGGCCGAGCGTTTACAATTAAATCTGTAAAGAAAAATGCCAATTCCCTTTGCACAGATAATAATCGCACAATTACAAGTATAGCCAAGGGAATAGATGTGAAGACTTCATATATTAGCATCGCAATGAGCAAAAATGCAAAAGAGACCGGTCAATTTTCCGATGCAGATTTCTTTTGGCTGTGTCCTCCTTTCATCCCATTTTGTGTACAAAGACACGTTCTCCTCCTCTCCTGATGAACGCAGCTCTGCCAACAAGATGCCACGCGTGCAGCCAAAACAAATTTTACCAAGATAAAAAAACAGAAAATGGCTGGATGCACAAGGAGAAAGGGCTGCAGTATAAATATTTATACCTGTTTTTTTTTTTAACAAGGATCAAAGTTAGCAGCTACATTAAAGTGGACCCTCGCTCCTGTATTTTAAGCAGCAGGTGACATCAAATGCAGCGGGAGTTGTCTGATCTGAACTTACGTAATACTCGTCCTTTAAGATGTTTATGGTTAACTGCTCTCTACGCGCTCCTCAACATTCGTCACCCTGGCTCATCTGTGATTCTCTCTAACAAGACAGACCAAAAGGAGAAGGAGAAACACAATGGTGGCTTATTCTGTATCGCTCCCTGCTGTATAAAATTCACTTTACTCTTCTTGTGATTTTCCTGTTTTATTTATTTATTCACTCACTCCCTCTCTCTTTTGACCATCCTTCTGTGAACTTGAAACTTTCGTTTGACTCACTGTTATATGTATAAAACTGTATTATTACCACCTTCCTATGTGTTCTATTCTTTTTACCTCACATTGGGCAACACAAATATACTTCACTTGAAACTCGACCTGGACCATCTCAGTGACTGTAATCATTTCAGAATGATGAGGGGACACTGACTGTATCCTGCATCCTACTGTTTGTCTCTGTTTATTTGCCTGCCTTCCTGTCACAGAGCTCGCTGTAAGAAAAGGGTCCTCTCTCTCTTTCTCTCAGATTGTCTCTCCTGCTTTTTCTTCCATTTTCCCTTTCACACTAGATTGGACGGATGTTGTTTTTCTGTCTCCTGGTTATCTCAGAGAGCTCGTGCTGGCTCTGACCTGTACTTTTGAGACATTGTACGTCATATCGGCCTATAAAAAAAACTTGACCTCGAAATTTTCCCCACCAGTGTGTGTACTGTCACCAGATTTCAAAGGAAAACGATGGTTAATCTTCTCAGAGTGGGAGAGAGAGTCGTCTCTGTTTCAGATGGGTGTATTTTGTGACAGAAAATGATAGAATCTGGGTTACGTTACTAATTGTGGAGCTGTCATCGTGACCATCAATTAGCTATTAGTCACAATCATAAACAGTAAACATACTCAATGTGTCATCAGTGAGCAATGAAAGCAGCTGAATGTAAAAATCACGATTCATTTCTCTTAGCGCGATGACACCCTATAAAACCTGGCCAACTCGTCCACTTGATCTTACGCAGGCGTTCAGGTACAGGTCTTTGCAATATTCTATCTTTTTCTAAAGAAACATTGAATGAATGGACACTTGAAGGGTCAGACGTATGACACAGGGTCAGAACAAGCCTGCTGAGAGAGTAAGATCCTATTAAATATGCTTAGCCCGGGATAATCCCTTTTGGCAACGCTATTCACACACACCCAGACAGACATGGGATTGGATATGTTAGAGAGGAGTGACGCAGCTTCACCTCTGCCCGTTCACGCTAAAACAAATCAACTCCCATTATCCTGCAGGATCAGAAGCACTAATCCCAATTTGGCTTACAGAGTGGCTCTGAGGGAAGTGCCATTGTACACCGAGAGCCATTAAACACCTTCTCAGCTACACCGCCGCTCACCAGCCCTGATGGAGTGGGAAGTACACACAGTTACCTTGGATGCAGTCCACATGCATGCCTGTCTGGTATGCTGGCTGCGATCTATGCGATTTATGTATATCTAGGCGTGAGCTGTGAAACAGCAAGCGAGTGGGGGAAAAAAAAAGGTGATAACCTGACAAATAGCAAAGAAATAGAAAGACAAATGAAGCTGAAGAGAGTGTGCAGAGTTGAGTGTAGCAGCGATTGCGTGGGTAGATGGAAAGGTCATACGATTGTGCTCGTGTGTAAGCATACGTGTGGCTGTGGTTTTTGCCTTTAAAAGAGGAACAAGGTGTGTGTGCGTCCTTGTCTGTCTGTGTCGTGCCATGTGTGTTTGTGTAGACTGGATTTTGAAGTCAGTGAGTGGGTGACAAAATCTCCAACCATACATTTGTCATCCTGCACCCTTTAAACCAGAGCAGGGAGCCACAGCCATGACAGGGAGACCTTTAATCACATGACTCATCAACGCTTGGAAAATATCATTAGAATCACTGGTAAGTCGGCGCAGGTCCGGCTGAGTTAATACACAGACTCATCCTGGCTGCGGGTTAACACGCCACATGCTTTCATACCAACCACAAGAAACCCAGCAGAATGTGACAAGACACAGATAATGAAGGATTAATGCTGAGTTCATCTGGAACCTCAGGATCATTTCTACAGTCTAAACTCATGTGGTGAGTCTAGGTTTTAAGTGCATTCAGCTATGGAGTACTTAAAGTTAGACGTGTTCGACAGGTCCACTTCCTCACCCCGATAAGCTGAAAACCACATCAAACCCATTATCCCACCAACAATTAAGTATTCATGACTAAAGGAGATAAGCTGCTCAGAGAAGAAGAAAAAAGGATTTCATGGCAACTTTTTGGAAACTGGGCGACACCTCAACACAAAGGAGCAAACCAACAAATTCATCATAATTTAACTCAGCCACTCAAAAACAATCAAATACAATCAGTAAAAGGAGGTCAGTGTGAAATATTAGACACATTGTAACTTATGGAGAATACAAAGGACTGTGCGTAGGCAAACAAAAAAAAAAATCAGCAGATCAGCAATTTAAGAATATTAATAGCGAATGATTTGTTACCATGATAATAATTGTATACCCACGTGGATTACTATTATTACTGATGTTGTTGTTGCCGTTTACTTTCTATTAGTAACTTGTTTGAAGGAGTACTTTACATACTCTACTGCGGTGCGCTCCGCCGGAGGCTCGGTGCCGCGCCGTCGCCTCTTGGCCCCGCGGACCTCTCCTCCGGTTACCCGGTTACACTCACCGAACTTTTGCGGCCATAGAAGATATCGCGTCACTCCTCAGATTCTTCCTTTTGGACACCGCAGTTCCCATGCTGAAGTGGAAACAACCCAGGAGAGAAAACGCAGACCATTCCACAGGGTGATCGACGAGGGAAAACCAGAGAGAAAAACACGATGAAGATCACCCGACTGTCACGATGATGCGCTCCTCCAACTATTTCATCTTCATTCTTCTTTCTTCGACTGAGGGATGTTCCAGAAGGCTGCGGGTTCGGAGCGCAGCGCGCTGATGGTCAGTTCGGGGAGAGAGACGCGCTCTGCTCTCCACTCCTCATCCAACTGAAGCTTCCTGGAAGGAAGCTGCGACCATAAAAGGAAGACCTGCCTGCTTCCTCCTGCAGGCGGCACAACGTTCACAATATGGGCGTCAACTGGATGAGACAAGGTGTGGAAACAGCAGTCCAGAGGCGCCCTGGACCGAGTGAGACAAGAGTGACCCTGGTGACCCTCACCCCAACCCCTTGATCCCACCCAGGTCACCAGCCACAGAGCAACAAACACCTGAAATACGGTAAACCTTTATAAACAAAAAACAAAAACATAGAGGATGATATTAAAGTAAAATAAAAACAAAACACTGTTGTAGTAAAAGATATCTAAAGACTAAACACAGAACAATATTATACAAATGACATTTATGACCCATAAAAGACTCATAAAAACAGCTAAATTAAATGGATTTAAATGGAGAAATAAAATAACAGGCTTTTAAAAAAAGAAAAACCTAAACACAGCAGGTGATATCTAGGGCAATATAATAATTATTAAAAAAAAACATTACTACACCGAAAGCAGGAAACTCTTAAATAAAGCTACACCCATATTTATGCCTTAAATGGATGATGTCGTCATGGGAATCCCTCCACTGAGACGACGCTGAGGCCCTCAGGTGTGATTTGATGAATGTCAGCTGAGAAAGGCTCCACTCTGCTCCAGCTGCTGTCAGTGGAAGGACGGCGCGCTCACTCGTATAGCATGCTCGTATTTATTTTGTTGTCGTATAATAATAAAGATGATATCCGTGGACCTCTCTAAGCTGCCCATGTCTATTTTATAGCAAACACGTAAAACCTACATGTTCTGCTGTTAAAGTCGTCTTAAACAGTAGAGTAGGAGAGGTGACGATAAAATCAGTACAGGGCGCCCATCTGACAGTTAAACGGCTGATATGGTGACATGACATCGCTGAGGCACAGATGAGCGCCCTGTGCCGCTCCTTTTGAATGATGCAGCCTGGGGCCACCATCGCCAGACTAAACCATGGCAGGTCATTGAAATGACCCGGTAACACGAGGTGCCCTGTTATTCACTATATTCAGATTAATTCATATTTAATACAACATGTCTCATGTGTTGTCACAATTGACTGACTTAAGGTTAATTTTGCTGTTTTTGGTAGCTAAAACTGATAGAGGAAAAATCTTTACAAAATATCACCATTTTCAGGGACTTAATATCCAAACTAGGTCACTGCTGGGTTTGTTTTGCTTGTTTTTTCCTATATGCTCTATATTGTTTACATCTTGTACATACCATTTTTACATTATTTTATTTTATTATAGACTCCCTGCTCCGCCTTCCTACCTGCTTGCTGCGTCCAAATCCTGCCTCCCCATACTCCACCCACCTGAGAACATGAGACATGACTGACAGCTGAGGTAGTGCTGCCCCCTGTGGTAAATGACGGTACTTTAGCAGCTCTTGTGAAACTTACAGTGAACCTAATTGATGAGTTCCTAATAGCATGTAAAGAGCATTCCAGCTATTTTACGAGTAAATTTTACTAAAACTTTATGCTGTGTGGCTTTAAAAGTGCTCAGAAAATGTCTTGGCAGTCAGCTGAGCATCAGATTGTGGGACATCTTGTGTTCTGTTATCATTTTGGCATAAGGGTGATGGCAGAAAAAAAGAAAGTTGACGGTGTCAAAAATCTAAACTGATCCTACTCACTGGAACATGAATTTGCTCATTTCTGATAAACTGCCAAATGAGATGTGTGATTTTTTTTTTCTGAACAAATGAAATCTGGCAAGTAATTGTCAAGATAACTATCATGGTCTAAATGTTGGTCTGACCTGATGGTGGCACTAGAGGAAATCAGGGAAGCCATAAAATTCAGTAATGATCCACTGGGAACTAATTACTATCCAAATCCAATTTCATGGCAATCTGGAGAGGAGCTGTAAACCTAGAGTATAATGTTCAGGGCTGTTTTGCATAGACTGACCAGCTGCCACATGCAGCCCTGAGGCTCATAGAACAAAAACTCTCAATGTTACAACTATACTAATAATGATGGTGGTACAACTGGAAGCATTGGGATTGATATCCAGGAAATTATAATAATCCCGTAAAGTAATCCCATTGAGTATGATTACCTTTTCGCATGCTTATGATACCTGATAGAAGTGTCACCTGGGGAAATTATATGTCAACTGTCATTTTATTTACGCCCAAAATACATTTTAGCAGGAATTCTGTGGCCAAACTGTTTTAGGATTACCTAGCATCATTTATATTTATTTTTGACATTCTGTTTCATCCAAAGGACATTTCTTCCTCTCTGTAGCATTCTTTAAACATACTCTTTTACTTTTACTCTCAAAGTCCAGACATTTTGGCTAAATTCACATTACAAAGTGACAGATATTAAATTCCAATATTTTGCAGATTCAATATTTCTGTGACGTTCACACTCATCCTTTCAAATGGCCCATATCTGTCATCAGTATGCAGACATGTGCCACACATGCACACTTTACAAAAACAATGTCAAGTGTAACAACAAAACACATCATATCTGCATGACAGCTACGACCTGTTGCATCTCCATTTGGTTTTTTTAGCTATAAGTTCAAACACTGTATATTCACAAGACATCCCTTCTCGTTTGGATTGTATTGAGGCGTCTCCCCAACTGCTAATTGCCGGAGGTGTTGGACTTTGCCATCTTTCCACTGGTTTGGTCTTCCGTTGTTGCTTGTACCTACTGCTCTATTTTCTTGCAAAAACTGACACTGAAACCATCAACATACCAAAACCCCCACTTGATGTTAATACATGCAAACTACCAACCTCCAGCATACAGCAAATATACAGCACGATAGGAACAGAGCAACATAAGAAGGGAACTGTGCTATCTGTCATCACACACATGGAAATAACATCTACCTCACCAAATTAGACTTTGGAAGCTTCATACTCCATTCATTATCTCTGACATAAAGTAAGAGATGGAGGAGGGTGGTGAGGCAGAGGTCTGTGTCAAAGGGTTTACTTTGCATACATACTCACTGCATTGCATTCACTGTTGCCTTGATTACATCTGTCGGTCGCAACTGATGCTGAGTGGAGCAGCAAATATTTCTTCAGGTTTATTTCAGTGATATAATAATACTTAGCTGCCATCTTTTCCTGGAGTGCAATTGCATCAGATTTCCAATCACATCTGAAGAGGTTTGTCAGCCCCAAGCGTCTCGTGTTCACAGATACTCACAGGTACTGCAGCATAATACATAAACAAGATGCTGATTCAGACTCCAAACGTCAATAAAGGAGAGGTCTTACACCTCCATAAATAATGCAAATGCATACTTATAAGTACAAAAAATTGCAAGAAGCTATTGAGTTGCACAGCTGCAGTGTTGGATATTCTGACTGGAGGTATGATTGAAACACCAATGGTATTCATCCTTAATCAGCTCAGAGTAGCAACAACACTCAAAAACAGTCCGGGCATGTAGCAAGGCTTCCTGACCTCATGAGAGGGGGTCACATCTGCTCTTCCTGCATGGATGCACGATTGAACAATACCCGAGGGCTAAAAAAGAAAAAAAACAACCAAAATCACGCCTGCCCTTCCTCTTTCTTAGCTCGCCTTCTCCCTCTTCCTCGCTCCTCCTATAGCACGTGAGGATGGTTGGGCAGCGGTGAGAGGGCACGTTAACAAATCGCCAGTGTGAATACTTAAACAGCCCTCTGTTTTCGCTGCCGGTGTGCGGCTCGTTCGGGCGTCCGCGGTGACAGCTCTTCACTACCCAGGCGCAACGCTGACAAGCCGGCGTTTGCACGCACGCTTACAAATACACACGCAGAATCTACTACACTGCTATGAGATAGTGACACACACAGAGGAATCTCAGCAGAGACAGAGGAGGGCTTAGCTGAAATCCTACACACTCTGCAGAAATAGCACCACTACACAGAGCACGTTAAGGAGCTCCAGTCTGAGGCATGTGACTGCACTATGCATGTCCAATATATGCAGCCAAGCAAACACTGAAATCCCTGCTGCGCTGTGCTTATCAGAGTGGGATACTGATTGTTGGGCTTTCAGAATACTAATGAGTAGCTCGTGATGTAGCTGCTGCGTTTATTTTGCATGGCAGGTTTGATAAACGGTTGTATAATACTGACGATCAGCTGTTACGGATGCAATCCATGCCACCCACGTACAGGCAGACCGGAGTAATGAGGACATGGAGCTGTGGCAGACAGACAGGCACGGGAGACATCATATGTGGAGCAGCACACATATCTAATGATGCAGAGAACAGACGCTCAATCTCACAAATCACAGTTAGAAAGAATGCATGATAATCTGGACTTATGAAATAGAATAAAACCAATAAAAGAGTAAAGTATAAAAAATATTACATTGCAGAGCCAATGTAGGAACACATCACACATGATTTAATAAAATACTGCAACAAACAAGGAAAGGGTCCAAGAAGACTTCACATCTTTGCCCCACACCTAATGCATCACCTATGGACTACTTAGTGCTTTTAAGACAAAAAGTCATATTTTAATTTTTATATATAATTTAACATTTCTCTTGGTTAATGAGGAATAGCAGGAAGGCTGCACACCTTCCGCCTGCTTCATTAGCTCTGACAAACACCTAACTTAAAGTATAGGTAGATGGTATGTTGCTGGAGCAGTAAACAGCCTGTGGGGAAGATCTGCCTGAAAGGGCAAAAAGAGCAACGCCTGAAACCTGGATTCCTCACTGCACTGAGGGATTCAACTGTCATCTCTATTTGACACATCCGTGCTGACCGGCATTCAAATCCACACATTTATTTAGGTGTTATTTCATTCAATTAGGTTTATTCTCGAGTGGAAATTTTATAACACTTACCCATTAAACACTTCTTTAATTAATTGTTAATCGGGTACAGTTTGAGGCGAACTGTTATTTATAAAAGTTTACATAAATTTAATGGGCCATCCCATTAGTAAACCATTAATAATCATATGTCTGTATTCCATACAGACAGTGTTTTAAATATAATTTCGGATAATTAAATTTACTATTTAAGTCATTGCAGAATACTTACTGCTATATTTGGTATCTTTGGAAATTTCAAGAGAATATAAAATATACTTTTATAAAGCCAGACCATTGAAAAACATAGTGATTGATATCCATTGGATTACTGAGACTGCACTGCAGTATGTAAAAATAAATGAGAAATTAATGGAAATAAATCACCATAAATCATATTGGTGGTCAACGACTGGAACGTCTTCACTTCTTTGTCCATAAAAATGGACATGAAAGTGGCCTAAACGTGTTAAGTATTGAGTGAGAGGGGAAAAATTAAAGCTTCTTTAATGACACCTAATCCAATGGGTCAGTTTACGAAAACCTAGACAGGGAAACGCAACTCCATCATAATGTTTAAGCGCCATTACAGGGTGTAGTCAACACGCTCACCGTTTCATTTTTTAACTGACACAGTAAACTCAGAGCTTTTTTATGATAAGGAGTCTTAAGAACATGTACTTCTTCTTCTTTCCTTATCGGTCGCAGGCAATGGGAGAGTTTATGCTCTGATGGGTAATGTGTGTGTGTGTGTGTGTGTGCGCACCCGATAAGCTTCTCTATTACAAAGCTGTTCAAGTTGTTTAGCTTCCCCAGGCCACAGCAAACACTAACAACTATTCAACACAAAGCCGAGCCCACAGGCCCGCCTCTTCTCTGCACTCCAGTGCTCCAGCAGTCCCTGCCTGCTCACCGACAGTGTGGTGATAGAAACAGCCAACTAATAAAATTCCATCACTTCTATGATACCCTAGTATATATTGCAGTCTTGGAGTACCAGTGCTTAAAGTTATTTAATATTCAAGCTACTTGCAAACATCTTTTTCAGTTCTACCAATGAATTCTAACTACCACCTCATAATTTACATCACAGTGGAGCTACACACTTCATTTCTCACCTGGTGTCCACTTTTCAGTGCAGCACTAGATGTGCAACGACTGCTTTGAAAATCTGACTTAAAAGCACTGTCTCAATCGTTTGGTGATGGGGACAAAGTCAATGTAACCTCATGCAAAGTCGCCAAATTTTATTGTTTTGGTGAGCCATTTGGAGTTAAGGGGGCAGTTTAGGGTGATATGAAAGCAGAAATTGCCGCCCCACTCTCCCAAAGTCCCATGCAGGCCATAGCCACATGAATTAAGCTGGGGGACAAATAATAATAATAAAATATGGAAATGATAATGTGCAGACAGGGGATCCGGCTATGGCACGCTTATGCTCTATGGTCATGAAAAACTCCTCTCCCTTGATAAAACCCGTTTATAGCTGTGATATGCCATGCTGCTACAAAAGACGAGAATGGATTGTAAAACGCAACACACGGGATAACGAACCGCAATGAAATGTGCCCATCAATCATACGACTGCATGTATGGGAAATCAAGACGATACACACTGAGAAAACCAGGACCGTCATCCACACTGAAAAAATATTCATTCAAGCTACAACCGAGATTAAATGCTTGTATCACCTATTCAACTTCAGTAAATAAATCCACACATTTTAATGTCCATGAAGGTGTTTATAGTCATCTAATAAAGAGATAATCTTTAACTTTTCTAACATACTGCATGTAATATTAATATGTTATATTTACCTTTTCCAAAGCTCTTAGGACCTAATGATTGTCATCAATGCTGTAAACAAATGTTAAAATATTTTTGGCTCTCGAACTCCAATGGATGCAGAACAAAGTAATATATGTGAGAAAATGGGATGAAATAATCCAATCCAAATTGATGATCGATTGATTAATGGATTGATTGCAGTTCCTTTATTTAGCCAATTTACCACTTTTATGACCTAATTCCGCCACGTGTCGTCTACTTTGACAGAGCTAGTTGGAGGGGGTTTAGCTTTATCTTAACCCGGTAGCCTCCTCACTTCCCATGTCTTTGTTTATGGTGTCGACGCTGCTAGATTGTGGTGTTCTGACGATCTCTGGCGGTAGTTGGAGGTTATCTAATGTACTCAATGTACAAAGAGAACAGACATCCAAAAGTTCTTGTCGGCGATACCATATGTTCCCGCGACTGTACTGAATGAAAAAGAACTGAGCCAAGTAGCCTGATTATTACTAATTTGCAAAATCTGGGGAGACACAGAGATGCACAGCTTCACGTTTTGCACGCGCTGCCATCTTGGTCTTGATAACTTTGATAATGTAACACTGATTTCTAAGCCTGTTTTGAGGACATTAACAAGAACATTACTACCAAAACAGACGGCACGGATTACAACAGTGGTTCACAACAGTGCTCCCACTCACTTTATTTTGAAGGCTCTATAAATTGGTTTGCAGATTAAAAGCACTTCACTATACTCAGGCTCATTACAGTCTCGACCTTGATGAAGGAGACGCTGTCCAATCTAATCTCCATAAGTCAACCACTGGGAGGCAAACGTTATATACAGCCATTAAACTCCCCCGCCCTATTGTGAGGGCTTCCCTTGCTCTGAAGCTGAGATAAGAGCTGATAGGGAGTGTATCTGCACATGGGCAGAACACTGAACAGTTTGTTGATCACGTTGTGAAAATTTTGGCTAATTGTATTGGTCCAAATGTATAATTAGATGGGCCCTCTGGCAGGCTTGGGGAGCAAATGTCAATGGTGAAGCCAAGTCGAACACTCTCTCTGTAATAAAGTACGCTGTCCATTTACAATATGTCACTTCTTTTTTCCACTCTCTTTTAATGAATTATTTATCAATCTTTCCTTTCCAGGTGGTGCCAAACTGCATGCAAGGAACTCAACGGTCCAATGAGAGGCACTAATGCAGTGACAAACGCCCAGCCTCCAAACTGAGAACGCAGATTCAGTGCATTCCCACGGCCTTAAATTGTTACCCTCTTTCCTTTGTGTGTGTCTTTCATGTATCTTAGTCCTGTCTGTCAAAGACAATGAGAAGATGCAAGGATATGACTTGAGGAAGTGAGCTGAGGGTTGTGGTCCCTTGTTGCTGTTGGAGACAATCCTGCAGCTATAGTACCATCATTTACTTGCCAAACATTTGCTTCACTGGAGCATTTAACCCTTTTGTACATTGAGGCATCCATCCATCCATCCATCCATCCATCCATGCATCCATCCATCCATCCATCCATCCATTTTCCACTGGTCATCCAGGTCTGGGTTGCAGAAGCAGAATGCTAAGCGATGTAGCTCAAATGCCTTTGGTAGCTCCTCTACTGCTTCTTGGGGGATCCCAAGACATTTCCAGTCCAGATGGGATATAGAATCCCTCCAGTGTATTCCAGGTCTGCCCTCATGGTCTCTACCCTGAGGCAAAAACTCAGCTTTCAGCTATTTGTAGCAGCCGTCTCATTATTTTCATCGCCACCTTAGGTAAGAGTTGCAACATAGATCAGTTGGTAAACAAAGCGTTGCCTTTGCAGTGCAATCTTCATCTCAACAGTTCTTTACAGCATTAGCCTCACTGCAGAATCAGTCTGAATCCACCTATCAGTCTCACAGTCCATCCTACCCTCACCCGTAAACAAGACTCATACATTCTTGGACTCCATCAGTTAAGGCAACAACTCACTCCCCACCTGGAGAAGGACATTCAACCGTTTTCTAGCAGAGAACCATGCTCAGTTTTGGAGGCTCAACCATTTCATACTCCTATAAACCAATCCTGTACATGTGGGAGGTCTCAGCTGATGAAGCCAACAGATTCATTGTCTGCAAAAAGCATGCAATCATAAGGTCAATAAACTGCCACCAAGACTGGACCATTGTACAAAGTGATGTCTAGCACTGTAAAATGAATTTTCTCTCGTCGTGGGAGTTGTTTTATGCTGTTATACAAAACACTTTCTCAGGATGAGCAGTGTGGGCACTTTTCAAATGCAGACAGAGTGATAACGCTAGCTTTTATAGTTTTGACTGTAGAGCCACTTGAACAGCCAATCTGTATATATGAGGCTGAGGGAAACCTTCCCCACACACATTTCTCCTATGCCCACTCAGATAATGAAATACAAATAATGAGATCAACAGACATGTTGGCATAAAAGTCAAACTCCCTCCTTGACTTCCCATCTTTTCTGGATTTAAAATGCCAAATACAGTGCGCAGTGCAGCTATTATGACTCCTGACTCCTCACATTGTTGTCCTGAACAGACAGACATGTCGTCTCTAACACAAATAGCCATCTGCTTCCCTTCACCAGCTGGTGATCAGCAATTTCACACCCAGAGCCTGATCCTACAAGGTTTTCACAGTGACCCCCAGATCCCATCTCAGTCCTTACCTCTTTGATGCATACTTCCCAGCAAGCCACTGGGAGAGAGAGAGAGAGAGAGAAAGAGGGACAGACAGATAGATATAGATAGATAGATATTTATTAATCTCAAAGGAAATTCAAGTCATCCAGTAACTGATAACAACAAACAACAAAAATAATGATAAAAGAAGCATAGAATACATAGAAAATATAACCAACCAATATAACAATATAATGTCATATACAGTATATACAGTATATATATATATATATACACCTACATACATATATATTGTTCCTCAGTAAGTAAGTAGGTGAGTGATAATATTAATAAAACATAAACATAACATTAATATAAAATTCCTGTATGCATCCTTGGACACAGATAGGTTACACCTTTTTGAATAATTGAATAATTCTACTGTCAAATCAACCAACCAACAGATCCAGTTGAAGACATAACCTCATCTCCTCTCTGAATCTCTGCATTTTCTGGCATAGAACATCTACCATCCCTCTCTCACTATCCATTGTGAGATCTCCTTGCTTGTGAATGCTCAACATTATGGGGTTAAAAGTGGTCTTAGATGGATACATACAGAATATTAGGTATGGTGAATCAGAGGTTTTACACCACAGAAGCCTTTTTAGGAACATCCTTCCAGTCTTATCCCCTGTAAACCTGACATGAATGTATTGATGCAGCTGCATTACTTCTGTGTTCCTTTAGTAGATAAAGATTGTCATCCTGAATTCATATCTAAAATAATTCCCAAAATACTGTATCTGTCTCCAGTTATTAATGTAAGAATAAAATCTAACCTTGGATTCCTCTTGCACAAATGCATGCATATTTCATCGGGTGGTGATGCTGAATTCAAGCCAAGAATTTGGAATTTATGCTTTTGATGTACTAACATTCCTTTGACTCGCCTCATATACTTTATGATTTGTTACAGTTTCTCAAATGACTTTTAACAACCTCTAGAGTACGACTGGAACTTGTTCCATTAAACTGCTGTATGTGACTTGAGTAACAGGTCTAGTATTACCTCCAAATTAATCTTTCAGCCAAAACATTTTCTAATATGTTGAATGAATATTTGAACATTTACTTTGAATAAACAGGGTGATGGAAAAATAAGAAGGGAAACAATCTGCAGTGATAAAGGTAATGGATGTCAAGGAAGATCCACTTAGGGTCACACTGTTCAAAATTCCATTGTAGCTGTAAGAAATACATAAAGTTGATGTCTTGTTAACTGCATATAACTTGATACCATGCAAATAAGGGAAACAAAGCAACCAAATGCTCTAAGAACTGTAATGTATACACTGGGTGGACACAATATCCCAAACACAAACACAGTGCAAGTGCAGTAGAATTCAGTGGCCCTAAAATAGACCTAAAGTGATTAATTATAGTCACGCCTCACTCCTTAAGAAAAATAACTTTAATAACACTTGTCTTGCTAATGGAAAAGTCAGATGTGCTGACAGAGGCAGGTAAGGGAGAAGTTGAGGGCCTAACAGATGGGACAGCTGGCAAAGGATGTCCACAGTCAGCAATGTTCTTGTAAACTTGTATGTGACTTCACAAGACTTTTGTTTTAGTCCAACAAATGAGGCAGGCACCAAGTGTCGTTACTGTTGTGGTAATGACAAATCAAATCTGAACTGGGAGAAGACGCTTCAATTTAAATATCTGATTAATGATGAGTTAAAAGGGTTGAGAATTAGAATTATCCATTTTTATTATTTATGAAAGGTTTTAAAATGTTGCCAACTGGTACCTAAATAATTATGCCATTTGTCCTGCTCTGCTCGGTTTGTCCCCAGGTTGTCCCCACTCTTTGTCTTTTCAGTCATGGTGTTGAATCCAGGGTGTTTGCTCCTTCACATTTATGTAGTGATCTACTCTGTTCTTGTTCATAAAAAAACAAAACAAAAAAGCATAAAAAGTGCTTTGATTGACTTTTACAAATCGACATAACCATCAGAATCCATTTTGTTTATTGTATCATAGATAAATAATCTAATAATATAAATATCAGTAGGACAATAAAATGGAAGATTGTTGTTTTGTTTTGCTTTGATCAGAATGGTTTCTGGGAAATACAGAACCAGGAAGGAGACACGACTGTGTCCTCAATTAATTCAAAAGAAGGGCACATTTCTCAGCCACATTTCAAGGCTCCTCATAAATGGGACAACCTTGTCAAGCATTTATGAGACCAGCGGTGAAATGTGGCATTTCAAGGGTGCAGCCTACCAAATGAGACAAATATATGTAAAGCATTCAGTTTAGTTCCTAATCACCTTCAATATGGATTCTAGAGGTACTCTAGACCAGTGATTTTCAACCACCGTGCAGCGGCACACTAGTGTGCGGTGAGAGATCGTCAGGTGTGCCGTGGGAAATTATCCAATTTCATTCAAAAATATTATTTAGTTAATGCAAATAATTTGCCAAGGTTGAGCGTCTGTGCCTGCAATGTAGTGACTGGCAGAGTAAATAAATACTCTTCCATGTCACTGGGTGACAGCAGGTAGCGCAATAATGACGTTGTCAATTTAAGACAATAGAATTAGTGATGCGTGCGAGAGGTGGCGGTGACAAGACGAACAACAACTATGGATAAATATTTGAAAAGGAAATCCCCAAACTCGGCCCTGGACAAAAAGTTCTAACCCAGATGAAGAGTGTCGTATCAGTGGTGGTCAAAAGGAAGCAAAAACGGTGAGCTGGAGGCAATACAGCAAAAGTTATCTTTGGTTTGGATTTACTAGACCAGGGGTCAGACTGCACTGACTCTGTTATGCTTGGTGTGTGGGGAAAAGCTATCCAACAATGCCATGGTCCCATGCAAGCTTAAACGCCATCTCCAAACAAAACACCCGTCACTTCAAAACAAGAACACGGACTATTTTGTTCGCCAGCAAAAAAACTCAAAACAAGTAGCAACAGGCAACTTTTATGACAAAAACTACAAAGATGTCTGAGAGAGCTGTCATAGCAGATCAGCTTTGTGTTCATCGAAACAGGCCCACGTTTCACACTGGGTGAGTATAAATAAATTGAGAGACTAAATTGTCATATATACTGTATTAGGCTACAATGTATCAAAACATCTGGTTGGTGGTGTGCCAGGAGATTTTTTTAATGTAAAACATGTGCCTTGGCTAAAAAAGGTTGAAAAACACTGGTCTAGACAATATCAGGTATTTTTGATCACTACATCCCATTATCCAAAGTTCCATATGCAGGAATAAGTGTTTTAAAAATGAGCGGTAAATAAAAGCAAAATTCCTTCTGCTAAGGCATTGTAAAGTAATTCACTTACTGTCCGCACACAGCAAAAGTAACATCACTTAGCATGAAGTGCTGTATAAAGTTTGCTGCTCGTTACCCAGTGGCTCTATACTTGAGCAGAGCATAAAGCTGTGTTTGAGGAAAGCAGCATGTCAAAGTGCAGGCTAATCTTCCACTCATATCTGGATTACTGTCATAAAGAAACTCATCGTCTAAAGCAGATTGTATTTGGGGTGTATGTAGATTATGTTTGCATGAAGTCAAGATCACACAATGGTCCTGTATATTCTGTATGCAGAACAACAATAAAGTGCCATTCACACCAACCTGTGTGATACAGCGCACACACACACACACAAACACACACACACACACACACACAGAGTGAACCAGAGAAAGAAAGATTGTAATTAGGCCTCAGAAGCACAAAAATACATTCTTGTCAACAATCAACTTTCATTTTCATTTCATTGAAAATAACTGGGGCAGAATAACCTGATGGCAAAACGAGACGGGCTTCAATTTGTATGAAGGTATACAGTCCCTGCAAAGCCTATCTATCCAGGTCCGTCTGCAGAGGGCTGATTAGAGAAACACCTCCGCCTTCAATGCTTAGCAGTGAGAATGTACTGGATAATTCATTTTAAAATGGAAAAAAGACATTACGACAAAACTCAAAACTGTGTGGTGATGTGAGTTAGAATGATGAGGCTAAAAAAAAAAAGAAGGAAGACACGTCTGTGTCTTCTTTATTATATCGTAGATCATATGTATGTAAATATTAAATATTTATGGAGAAGTAAACATTGTTTTGTTGTTTCAAATCGGATATTATTTAGTTATTTATAGACACTATTTATAGAGTAAGTTATAAATTATGTATTGAACCTTTTTACCTTTGCTGTTTCTGCTAAAAGTGGTTGTGATGGAACTCGTAACACAAGCACAAGCACAAGCTACCTGGCTATAAGAGGCAGAAATACAATACAATACAATCACTGCTTTCTTATTAGAATTCAAACAAACTCATTTTTCCAGGTGTAGAGGATATGGAAACATTCACAATCAATACTGTTTATGTGCATTCATGTGTATGAGTCTATAGTGCAGTGAGCGTAACATTTTCATCACAATGCAGCTAAGTGTCTTATTGCTATTACAGGCCAGAATCCATCACTGGAGCTGCATGTAATCAGACACCAGACGCAACCCCAACCTATTTTTCATCCTGAGACTTTCATCTTGATGTTTTCTGTGAATTTGGAAATAATATTGACCAAGTGTGCACAGATGTTCAATCACAGTTATTCTGGATGACTGTCGGATTAAGACTTTCCACATGCTAGACTAGGTGTGAAGATTGGGTGTCTGTGGTGGCGTTGTGCTGTTTTTAGATGGCTGACGAGTGGCTGACGCACATCAAGGGCCGCTCTGTACCCCCCCCCTCCAACCCAGAGCGCCCTGCAAGTAGCACTGCACTAAAATAGACATACAGCTTCAGATCCACATGCTGCTTTTTGTGCCGGTAATTTTAGTTTGCGTTCTGCACTAGGGATGAGACAACAGAAGACCTATTTGCATCTGCTAAATCCATGATCACTGACACAGGTTTGTGTTTCGAAAGCAAGACTGTGAAGATGGCAGCCTCTTTCTATCACCCATTACATGTCAATCCATCAGATATTTTAGTGGTTGAGACACGGCTGTGAAGCATACACAGATGAACACCCAAACCTGCATATCCGTAAAAAGACATAAAGGATAATAAAAAAGTTATTGTACTTGCCCTTAGCTTGTCATGGCCGCTGTCATGCTTCCTTCCTCTTTTGTCCCCAATTACACAAGGAGCCTATAAAAAGTGAATTGGATACTGGTGAGGATTCATGTTGGTTCATTCTTACAAGCACTACATAAAATTAAATAAATCATTTGGGTTTCTGAAAAATTTTAACAAAACCCAACCCAGCCACACAAATTGACTCTGCACATTAATCATTCACTGTTGATCTAATTGGCAGGCGGGTTACCCATGCACAAAACTGACATTCCTCACAGTTGTGGAACTTTCATAATATTCTAAGATTTGAAAAAGCTTGCTTCACAGTAGACAGTAGCATTAAAAACACTAAAGTCTACAGTTGTTTGTGTTATTTTATGTTGATGTTGTTGTATGATTGCTAAGAGGACTATGACTTCAGCATTCAAGTTAACTGTTTTGTTCCGATTTAAGATGTTGTATCTTGGTCATGAGATGTTAGACAGATTTGGTCTCAACTTGTTACAGTTTCTGTTTATCAATATAATTTCTGATATATTCGTAGGAAAGGATACATCTGAGGAATTAGGCAGTAATTTTAATTGAGCTGCTTATTTATGGACATATCCATGTTTGTGAATAAACTCATTGGATTCAGTCAATTTACGTGTGGTTCATATCTTAATGGAATGAATTCCCTTGTTATGAAATCAGAGATGGTTGACTTGATAGCACAAAACAAGCCAGTGTTTGCAACATTACAGACTAACAAATCTTAGCTGCGATTAATTTTTATAACAATACCTGGAAAAGGTTTCAATCCGGAATCAGCAGTGGGTCATATCAATAAACAATGATTTGTCTTGGAAATGATTAACTTTCTTGTGCAGTTCCTGGAGATCCAATTTGCTTCTGTTTATGTTTGTTTAACAAGCCCATACCTTATCGGTGGACCAAGTCAGACTTGTTTTATCATACTAATGTCACTCAATCATAGAAGGACTTAAGAAGAAACACTGGACTATATTCCAATTACAAGCACCCCATCATGTTTCCCAACATTGAAGCTATTCGTGATGGCACAACCACTTCTGTCATAACTTTGGTTCATTCTGTTTTTGAGTTGAGGATATACAGAATGAAGCTATGGATCTGAACGAGCAGGAGAACCAGAGCAACTGAGGTACGTAACTTAAGGCCAGCATTGGCTTGTATCAGTCTAAACATCATCATCAGCACCGGTGACCATTTAGGTTAAGTGTGTGTCTGCCCAGCGATCTCATTCTGACCGGTGTGTTATTATGAATGCTCACCCGGGAGCTCGAGTCTTCAGAAAAGAAACTAAATTTGGCCTCTCAATTTAGTGCTGATCCTACAGCTGTGCATTACTGTGTCCGTTGTCTCATTCAGCGGGGTTTAATTACCATCCCTGAAGTGTCTAGAGACAAGAAGCAGGTGTAGGGATGTAATTATTTTGGTTCATCCCATATTGAGTTTAGAGGCCTGATATATTTCTCTGAATGAAGGTGCTTAAATTTGATATGAAAGCCAACTCTGCAATAATTATAAACACCTGTATTAAACAGGATTTACAGTAAAAATGAGGCCAACCGTAACCCTAGCCTAATCATTATTAGTATTGTTATTGTTGCTGTAAAATGCCACGGCCTCCAGTTATGTGTGGTTACAGGTCTCTTTAATGGCCTGTCCTCTATGCCAACACAGTTGTTGGTATGGATTTGTTTGTCTCACTATCATATAGAATGAAATGACTAAAAATTGGACATGCTTTGGATGAAATCTTAGGCTTCATACATGTTCCACAGATTTACCCCCACCCGGCCCCATAAATCTTGACGTTATGACAGTTTGACAGCTTCAGGGTGTACTTAAAAAGTGAACGCTTGGTTTAGTGCAGAGGAACTTTATGAGCTTTGTTGTTGATCTAAATGCCTTAGCCCTCCAGCGTTGGGACAGTAATTGTGTGACAAACTCCAGCTGCAGTTGGCTCCTCAGCACTTGGGCCTCTGTGTCTGTGCCTCGGTGGCCCCTTTGGTAATTTATCTCTAGAAATAACATGCACCAAAGGCACCCAGCTGCAATGAATCTATGAGATTGTGACCACTTGGATGACACATAATCAGCATCCTAATGCAGCAGTCACAAAACGGCCCCAGCAGGTGTTGTTTGTGGTCACATTTTCCATTTCTTTTGTGTGTCTGTTAGTTCATTGCACTGTTTAGCAGATTTCAATAAAAATGTCAAGTGTGAACTAAATAATTTAGATGGTTGCCATAATGTGGCCATTTATGCAGCATGCCACATTTTGGTTCATGATACTTAAGCCATGACATATCAAAAATATCAGAAAAGGGTTCTACCTGGATTCCTGTGCAAGTGATGATCCGGAGTTTGTTGTTTTTTCATGATTTGCGAACAATCATTCCCAACATTCCATTTGACATGCAACTGTGGCAGCGAGGTGATGTCACTCATTGACATTCCCAAACAAATCACTGAGAAAACGCTAAGAACGTCAGCGGCAGTGACGCAGCTGAACACAATTAACAATCAAACTTCTGAATGGAGCGCTTTCTTTTTATAAACTGTGGAGACCAGAGTTGCGCCTCCACTGTTTTCTCGCTTTAATTCGCGTTTTCCGTGACTCTTTTTACGTTTATTCACGCCGAAAAAAACCCAAAACTTCTTCCATAAGTTCGTTTGCGTGAGACGTAGGTGCTGCCATCTACTGGGCTGGAGTAGCTCGTGCAACACTTAATCAGACGTCTAGCGGGTGGGTGGGGCAAAAGCAACAGTGTCACGTGACACAGGCTTGCGTAGTTTTCTGGGAATGTCGGGATTACGCCGAGATTTGTGGGAAATCTACAGTTTAACAACCAAACAATGTGTTGAGTACGTTTAAAATGCGGTTTCTGTTTGTTTTTGTTGTCGTTGTTGTTGTGATATGCTGTGCCGTAGTGGTTATTGTTATGTTTTCAATAAAACATATATAGAATTGTGCGTTTGGCAATGTCAGCTATTTTATAGGTAACTAACAAACACCCAACGTTTACCAACGGGTATATCTTCTACGACCTACAGGTTACCAGGTAGACTTTTATCCTCGTTGCCGCCTGGTGGATAAATGTAATAATGACTCATATCACGACAGTAATGAATCTGATTCAAGTGGAGATTTGTACAGTTCATCCTACAAAGCCCTAGTATTCTCCAACAGGATACCGCAGGCCATTAAAATATCAAATTTAGGCAGCTGTGTAACTTTGGAGCTATTTGGCTCTCAATGATTTTATTTATTGTGTGGAGACTCTTTTGTACAGTCATAACTCATAGTTTTCATCATCCTGCCCTGACTCATGAACCACCATCACACGATGCGGTAACTCCTGCACTTGGGGCAGCAGCTCACCCCCCCCATCTGGAGAGAACGATCCATCATTTTCTGGCAGAGAATGATCGCCTCAGATTTGGAAATGCTGATCCTCAACCCAGCTGCTTCACACTCTACTGCATACCAATCCCTGAATCGCCACCTTAATATGGTGGAGAGGTTTGTTTGACTGCATGATCCTGGGAGCAGTGTCGTCCGGTCTGTTGCTCCTGGTAGGGTCAACCAAGGCAATTAAGTCCTGGATGAGGGGCCTGACTAAGTGCAGTTTAAGAAAACCCTTATGAATCAGATTGGGCAGACCACAAAGAAACTTATCATCCTGACTTAAACATTTAGGGGAGACGTGATTTAGAATTTAAATGTATATTTAATTATGTGGAAAATCTACAAACATGGGGGGCAGAGTTGCAGGCAAAATAGCAGGCGTAGTATATTTCTGTGTCACACAACTATTTGATTTAGCAAGATTCATAAGGAGAGAAGCAGCATGCAATAATAGACTGTGGGTACACAAACTCCTCCCAGCAAGTAAAGACAGCATCTACAACAGCCATGTCGACTCAGATTTATGTGTACAGCCCAATATCACACACATCGTCTCAAAGGAATTTACAAGCCCACATAACAACAGTTAGCAACCCAGCCCAAAGCTCTCTGGGAAGACGAGTTAACGCCTGGGCTTACTTCAACAGCACAGCACACCAAGCGCATAACTGCAGCTTGATGCTGTATGCTGAAACACAAAGATGACTGAACGCCTCCATTCCAGCACGTACATTTTTTATGTTTCATTTCTTGTTTGAGAATAATCAAGTCCATCTGAATTCATTTTTGCCTCTCTCCGTGAGGGTGGATTTTCCACACTGGCATACCTGAAGAATAGTGTAAGGCTCGAGACAGAAAATGACATGAGTCATACAACGATAAATGTTAATGTGGTCATCCTGTATCAATAACATGGAAAAAGCGTTCTCTCTTTGAAAAAATGTGACAATGCCACACTGCAGATTCATTTGCAATAGGGAATATTACCTGCTAATGGGCATTCCCATTTTATACCAGTTATAATTTGGGTATGATGTACATATACCAAAGTACATTGTGGGAACAGATGACAGGCGTTTAGACCAGAGGCAGCCATATGGACGAACGGTGAAACGTCTTCAATTTCTGTTTTCCAGTCCAATGAAAGCACTTCCTGGCAGCTGTTTACCTAGATGATGTAGATGAACATCCAAAAACAAGCCATTTGTCACAATCATTTTATTTTGTATCACATGTGTATGCACATAAGGTAATTAGCACTGTTATAATATAAGTCAGACTTCATAGTGCTTGACTTCATTTATACATATATATATAGAGAGAGAGAGAGAGTCTCTATAGTTATTATATGTTATTTAATTCTTATTTACAAGTACTGACAGTTGTCTTAGAAATGATGAAACTGGGAGAGAGCGGACCTCAGGTAGGAGTAAATCCTAATGAACAAACTTCTTGCTGTCACCACTGCAGATAAAGTTAAATATTTTTAACAAACAGAAAATCAAAAGTTTGAACAAACAGCAAATATTTTACGAATCAGAATTACACCAGGTGCCAATGGCACCTGAATTGGTGCTAGGAGGCCCACAAACTGGGCGCAAAGTGCACAGATGTGTGTTTGCTTACAGCTCTGGCACTAGACCTCAGAAATTTTGAGTTGCTGTTATTGTCTATATTACTATAAGTCTTGTTTTATAGCCACTGCACTGGAAAGCAAACTTGAGCTTGAGAGAGGAGCAATAAATAAATAAATAAAAGCTGAAATGTTGTAATCTGAAGACTGGAATTAGACAAACCTCTCTCTGCTGTCGCACTGGAGGAATTCAAGAAGACTGAGGTGGTACTCATGTAGTTCCTTGAATATCTGCTGGTGGAGCTAAGGGGGGAGTCAAAGACTTGGCTGTGGCCGTCATCTCTGGCAGCGTAGCATTTGTACAATGAATAGTCTATGTGCATGTCCTCGTCCCATTCATGGACGGAAATGGCCAGAAAAGATAACATGACGCTGCAAAAAGAAGAAGAAAAATTCATCAATCTTGCTTGTGTTCAGTAGAACTTTTAAAATGTGTTCATGGGATTTGTTATTTTTATCCATGCAGCTGCATGCAACAGCAACAATTTAATAAATGTGCATTAACACACACAAGGTGCCTTAGCACACACACACACACATTCATAGTACGTATACATGAATACACCATCACTTACTAATTGCAGGTGCCATAGTACTTAATTAAGTGACCCATGGTGATAAAAGGATGCTCCAAGGCCTCAGCGGGTGTGATCCTCTGGCCTGGATCCAGGTGGAGCATCTTTTTCAGCAGGTCAATGAACTGCACCATGTCCTCATGCTCACTGTCCTCAGACACATGGTACAGCTAGAACGGAAAACATACAGACCACCAATCACACCTTCTTCATGATGATGAAACTGCTTCCTGTTTAGAAAAATTTACCTTGCTCAGCTCAGAGAGATCACTGACGCAGATCTCTCTCTTCTCTGACCTCGATTTGCCAGTCTCATTACAGTACTCCTGTGGTGTCTAAAGCAACATAAAAAGTACAGCACTTAATGCAGGTTGATTGCTATCTGTTGTGATGAGAGCAGAGAATTGATGTGGTACCTACCTTCAGGCTCCAGACATGAGGTAGGTCGGGTGAATGGTTATAAAAGCACGCCGCCTTGGTCCCATTGTTGATCATTTGGTCACTTGGTTGACCCACAGTGTCAATGATGGCCTGAAGCTTCAAAGATAACAAATCCTGGTGTTAATTTACATTCCACATTAACTTTAATCTACAAACGGAGATTTGGTTTTACTTACCACATCATATTCAGAGGAGCCCTGGAAGAGGATGGTGCCCGCAAACGCATATGCCATCAGACACCCGAGTGACCACATGTCTATGGCCTTGGACACTGGGAGGCCCAAAATCACCTCAGGGGCCCTGTAATGAAGAGGCTGCAGGTTCGCCCCTGGCTTGATCCATGACTTTCGAATTGCCAACCCAAAATCAATCAGCTTGATCCTGTAAGGCTCCAGCTGATGGTTGACCATCATGACATTGTCTGGTTTCAGGTCTGTGTGTATCACTCCAATACGCTGCAGGGACTCCAAGGCCACCAGCAGCTGCAGGCACAGAGAGAGGAATGAAGATTACATGACAGAGCTCAAAAGGTACATTTTGAATGGTCTCACCCATCTACTGTATCCATCCATAATGGATCTAGCAGATCATAGCAGATAAAACCTTGTACCTGTTGCACGATGGGTCTTATCTGATAAAGAATGAGCTTCTTTTCCTTTTGCACCAAGTCCTGCAGACTCAAGTTCAGCTTCTCAAACACCAGGCAGGGGATGTTTTTGAACATGAAGCCTTCGTGGAAGTGCACCAAATTGCACTTGTATGAGTCAAGAACTCGGATCTCCTGCAGCATTCTCCACTGAAGAGAGACAACATGAAGTTAACAGGTTACAATAAACATGAAAGGTAGTACAGCAACTCTTGAAGACGAACATATTAGTCAATTGTATTATGTAGCTTACCTCCCGTCTAGCATCTGTTATGGAGTGACTTTTACGCCTGAACATCTTCACAGCTACGGGCGTATTTGTGTCCACTTTGAGGCACTCCAGGACCATGCCATAGGATCCCTTCCCAAGCTGCCCCTGCACCAAGTATTGGCAGGTTGGGCTGATCAGCACGGGGAGTTTCCACTTGGCCTGACTGTACTGAACATCATCACCGTGGCTCTGAACCGCTTCAGCAGCAGATCTACAGCTCTTTTCCTGACAATATATATTGCGTAGATGCGCAGGAGGTCGAGGCCAGCCACCTGGTGCCACTAGGAGGTGCAAGGTGAATTCATACACACACACATAAATATAAATAGAGATAGATACAAAAATTCATACCTCAAATTTAAAGTAAAATGTGAAAAAAAAAACAGTTGAGAGAGTAGCATTCAAATCAAATCATCAAACGAAGTCATTGGAGCTTTGAGGCTCCAGACACAAACGTCTCATTAAAAGATGATCATTTGTAGTCTTTGACAGACTAAGACATTGTGGACATGTCCTCAAGAAGTGCACGTCTCTCTAACAGCCCAGGGAAGAGACGCACCCTGAGTCCAAGTCAGTCAGTAACAGTGTTATGGATGTGGTATTACGTATAAATAAAATAAATGATGAAAGCAAAAAAGAGGATCAATCTAGATAAATCCAGTTTGGCATACTGGGATCACTACAGGATCATGAGTGATCAAAGAGTACAGTTGGAAATTTAGCACTGATAAACAAACCTATATAGTTACGTATAGTTAAAGAGTCATACATAGTTTTGTTGAATAGTTTAGTTTTTTGTTCAGTTCATATTTCTGTTAACGTGTTCTGGTGTATTTTTTCATATCCACTTATATGTGAAAAATGTATAGAGTGTATATAGTCCCTCTGTATAGTTTTATAATTCAGATTTTATACCTTTAATTCTCGTATCTCTCTATTCTATTTTTATTTTGTCTCCTACTTCTTTCTTCTATCTGTACCTCCTGAGCTGCTGTAGTGTGTGAATTCCCCTGATGTGGATGAATCAAGTTTTATCTGTTCTTCTCATCGGATACAGTAACTTTATATTTGTATATCTAGTATACACACACACACACACAGATGCCGTCCAAACTCGCCAGGCCACCGCAGCCCAGTTACCAACTGATTCAAGTCAGAGTCTTTTTTGTGGTAAACTGGAGTCTTACCTGCCCACTGACGGCGCTCAGGCCGTGAAACCAACTCCTCTATACAGGAACTCATGTTGGTTCAACCACAATCACCTCAAAATACGGTCAAACTGAGGTGAACAGACGCGGAGCTCTGAGCGCACGACATCCACCGCTGCTGCTGCTGCTGCTGCTGCTGCTGCTCCTGGTCCCTAACGGTTAATGGATGGGTTGGTTGGTTTTTAAATTGACATTCGATTTCCAGAAAACGTCATCAAATGTAGTTACGACATAATTTAGTCACATGGTCACTAAAAGTATAACGGTAGTCGTTACATCTGTTATTCACACAACGGTTAACATGCAGTACAGGATAATGAGCGGTTTAGATCACCCACGTGTTGTTTATTGATTATAGCACAGCGCGTCACGATATGCGGATTATCGATATATTTAATTGGTCTTTTAACTGAATTAGTCTGATATCATATTTACCCTCCACAACTAATGACCGGCCTTTGATTTGTTATGGACTTAGATTGAAAGCCTGGGGGAAATGTTTAAGGCTTCATTGTGGTGAATGTGCTATTGTGTTTGTTTTTGTCATTTTCGGCAACACCGGAAGTTACGTTCGTGTCAAAATTTTATTTGTTGACGTTTAAAAAAAAAAATTTTTACAGGGAAGTTTTTACTCTAGACATGGTAAATCTGTCACCGAACAGGTGAGAGGAGAAGTTTTTTTGTTTGTTTTTTTGTTCTATATCTTTTGCTTTACACTCCGTGACTGTTTTGCTAGCTTATGGTATTTGTATACTGGGTGCATGCTAGCTAATGTGCTGTCCTTTATACTGTAATAGACCCGATAAACCACTTTAGACTTGCATAAAAAAAAGACTTTTGTGAAAATTATTTTTTTCAGAAACAAAATTATGAGACAGCTATGATGCAATGGTCCAACGTTTTAGAGAATTATGCTACACAAACCCATCAATTGGCCTGATCTTAGGTCAGGGTTACAGTATAGTCACCTGTTACACACAGATGTGACAGAAAGAACATGACAACTCCAATAAGAAATAGAAAATTAAAAAAATCAAATGCACCCATGTCACTGAAAAGCGATTTGTTGTTTTTTGTTTGTTTTTCAATAGAGACATGGATCTGCAGTACAACCAGAGACTCCAGAGATTCCAAGTCCAACCGGAGTGTTTCAAATCAGCTGTGCAGGAACTAGGGAGGCATAAAATTGGAGAGGGAGAAGGGCCACATCAAACGCCTGCATATTTGAATAAAATTAACAGGGTTCATTGTAAGTCATGTTATATAAAAATTCTTATCACTTTCCTGATCTTTTGGGGCTGTGTCTGCAGCCTGCACAAGTCACAATTTTGACAAGGATGGGCTCCAATTAAACATTACACAGATTCACATTTTGTTGAGTGGAGAATCTAAGACTACCGGTTTCCTCAGTGGATTTTAGACTGATTTATACTTTTGGGTGTGTGTAGAGGTTTTGCTCAAGAACTCAAATTCCTTATTAAAATAATCTGAGTGGTTTACATCTACATCTGTTTGCTTGCCATCAAGAAGCAGAGAGAAACTAGATACATATTCTACGGCTCTTCTCTCGACCGTCCAGGTATGGATTTATAGATGCTTAGTTGATGGTTTAAATTTAAAGGTTAAGCCGTATTCAAGTGTCATCAACATCCTGCCAAATTTTATGTAAATTTAACTTAGAGTGCAATGTAATAACTGTTTATAAATAAGTTTCCCATTGGAGGATGAAATTAATGTAAGTGTTGATACTCACTCAGTTGTAAAACATGATGGTATTTTAACATTTCCATAAAAAAATAAAAATTACAAAAATCTAGTGATTCAGGTCTGACTTGTTACCAGCAAGCAAACAGTAATATTGCATTGAGCACAGCATTGTTTCCTTTTATGCCTCTGTTTTCCCTTGGTAATCGTTGGCCATCTGGCCCTAAAATCTGTCATGTGTTGTCTGTCGCTGTTGAACAATGCATTTTCTCTAGGATATATCCTGATATCATTGAAATTAGTAATCCTGAATCATACATTTCAGGGATTAAGATGAAGAGTGTTTAAAGTGAATGTCAATTCCATTTTAAGGCTGCTTATTAGAGAGCGTAAGGCAACCATAGCCAAATAAACATACACTAAGGTTTGTCCCACACACAGGGTTCTTGCTGTGAGGCAACGGTGCCAAACTACTGCTGTCCTACAGATAGCCCATTGTGGGATAAATATATATGATATTGCTTGTCTTATATGAAAAAATGGAGGCTATAATGATTTAGAGAGTATAAGAGAAACAAGAAGCCTCTGTTAACAATCTAGAACAGATAGTGTATGTAGGAGTTTTACTAGACTGCTGCTTTTTACATCACACTTTGGCTTCTTATTACTCTCACCCTTTTGACCACAAATTCTCATTAGATGTGTTGAGGAGGAGAACACGACTAAATCAGACATCTGACATAGTCAGGGATCATAGGCAGGTGCTGTTCTTACACAGTTTAAAATGGATCCCAGGTCTGGGATGGAGGATATTTGCCACCATAGAGAACATAAAGAGAAAACTCTTAAAGGTGACACAGATATATTATAGGAGATAGGATACATTGTATGTAGTCTACCATATCCTAACTTACGTCTATTTCCGTTTTTTCCATTCTCATCAATTATTGTACTATTTTGGAAATACCCATTCAACCCAGCTCACTACGGTTTCCTTTAACACAGAGGCTCACATTACTTGACCTCCACACTAAGAGCTACAACGCTGATGAATCGGCTTTCAGGCAGCTTTATAAATCCTCCTTTTTATGAGTAAAATCCATGTCCACTGAAAACAATAAACTAAAAGGATCAAGATTTACCCTTCAGGTTTGACACTCTGGGCCAAAGAGGTCAGACAGGCGCGGTGCAATGATGACCTATGAATCAATCAGTAGTTTTCACCATCCAAATCCTACGGGGATTTAAAATATTGATCATGAATAATTTATTATTTATGAAATCCTAGAGGTTTTGCAGATGTCCAAATAAGGAATTTTGTGATAACTAAAGCATTACTCTCCAGGCCGATATAGATCAGGACTGAAGTAATGGGTGGGAAAAATGGGTCCCTCAGGGGAGCATCGGTCACATTTAAAAGACTAAATTGTTCAGACACACCAAGACAACGAGACAGCACGTGGGTGATGTATTGGCTCGTGTTACTTCATGTTTCCTTACAGACTCTGTTATCGCAAACATTGCAAAGTCCCAAATACTGGAGCTGACAGCCAGCTGTGTAAAAAAGAAAATATGAATGACAGAAACTAGGTGGTAACCAGTATTTATTGTGCAGGGCGTGATGGGCTCGATGTTTACTTCTAGTCACTGTGTACACACACATACAGTACTTAAATTTACAATGTACGTCAGTAAGAAAGCTAACGAAGACTTTACAGTTTGTAAGTCTCTCACTGCTCTGGCTCGATCTGTCTGTCTGTGCATGTCATGTCCCAGTTTCACAGAGACAAAGGATTCATTAAATGAGCTGTGCGCTTAATTATCAGCCACGTTTAGCTGTCATAATCACACCATCAATCACCAAACACACCCCCAGACCCTTCTCAACCACGGAACATTCTACATAAATCACCCTAAACAGGCAAAATCAGCTGAAGGAATATGAAAGAAGGACACAGGAGCCAGCAGTATCAGGGAGCTGTCCGTGGTACTAACCTGACCTGACACAAGGAACAGAGACAGGCCAGTGTAATCTCCAAAAGCATCAGCCTCTCCCATCTTAGCACCGGTGTAAGATGTAGCCTAATAGTAGTGTTACACTCGGCTGTGTTGGTGCTCGGCTCTCCCTGAAAGGTTTGCAGTATTTTTCCAGTGTTGTTTTCCTTTCAAAAAGGTTCAACCGAGTAAGCTGAGAGGATTTGCAGTGTCGAATTCTCTTTTTTATTATACCCTTAAACGGTGCCCCATAAAGCTTCAAAGACTGAGCTGTTAGGACAGGCAGGGAAATCACATCAAAAACCTATTTGAAACAGCTTTTATCTTAGAAATCAGAATGTGGTACTTTCCAAATCTACACTTAGGCTTGAACCAAACAGACCAGAATGTTAGGAAGTCCATCAAAAATAACTTAAAGTGTTAAAACATCCATCCTGACCAACATCTGCGGACAGATACAGTATATTGTGGCCCCATCAAAGTGCGTATTCCTCTGAGTAACTTCTGGTTTCTTTCTCCTGTTTGAGGGCAATTTCGCAGCCATCACGGTGGCATTGAGATCATATACAGTGAGAGAGTTGTTGACAGGGAGACTCTTACGTGATCCTCTGCATACACTTGGCCTATTGATTGAATTTTCTAGAGAAAAACGTGCCATGCCTCCACATGTCTGATGTCTTATGGGGCTGAATGGCAGCATGTCAGCACATACTGTGCGTAACTGT
>OMNV01029371.1:85629-100049 GCA_900303265.1 Brotula barbata
GCGTAACTGTGCTCCAGCCAGAGCAATTTATGACTTCAGCTGTGCATTGACCTACTTACCTGCATGGCCTGCTTTGTTTTCCATTAAGATGGATGACAAGAAACGCGGAGGAAAGGGAAACGGGAGGAGAACTGGAGCAAGAGGGTGGAGGGGGTGGACATCAACTAGGAAGCATGATAGAAGGGTGGAGTGTAAGAAGAGGGCTGGGCTGAGGATGAAAAGAACTGAAGGAAACAGAGGGAAGCGGGCCATGAAAACAGAATCAATCGATATTTCTTCCAAAGGGGTGGGTGTGTGTGTGTTAGCTTTAGTTGAGAGTTCGGAGTGCTGTGATTTTAGTGTCCGGCGCCTTGTAGTGACAGTGTGGATATAAATGATTAGTTTCACACTCTCCTGAAAAAGAACAAACATTCAGCGCTATGAGTCATTTCTGTTTCTGAGCATATGCCTATCAAAAGCTTTTCATGCGTCTGGATTTTCTGCTCCCTTGGGTGCTGGTTTCTAATTCCTGGCTCGGTTCTTGGCTTCCCACCAACGGTCACATCATGCCCTACATCCACCTCAGACACATACTGTTGCTACGCATGACAAAAAGTGTCCTGCAATCTGGTATTATTTAGCCCAGAAACCTCATTTCCTTAAACAATTTCTATTGTGCGATATTTTTACCATCTGATTTATGAGATACCAACTTGTGTCATCTTCAACATTTTCTCTTTTAAGTCAGAAATCTGTCAAAGTATCGTCAGAAGTGACAGATTTTACTGAGTAAAGATTTTTCTGTTGAATGCATAGTTTCCAGTTAAGCCCTAATACTCAAATTCAATTCCACTAAAGCTCATCAGCATCTTATTAGGATCAGCACGGACAAGTCCTCTGGGAGAGGTTCTTCAAAATCAATTAATGATCAGTGTGGAATCTTCTATGAAGATGTACTGTGGTCATGATGAGTAATGCTGCTTCAGACTCTAGACTCATGTCATGTCTGAAGTAGCAAATTATTTACTCTCCATTCAAAATTCCACGTCAGCCGGGGTCACTTCAGTCTTCCTTAGGGTAGAAAAATGTCTCGAGCCATTACAGCAGCACATCTCTCGTCTATTATAATTGGTTTGCTCGATGCTCCCCCTAGTGGTTAAAAAGAAGCTCTGCACTCAAGGCTACTGCCTGTTTCTTGTCTTCCTGTAGAGACAGCACGTGTTGCTACTTTCTCAAAAACTGGGTTCCTTGTAAAGATGCAACCAAGAACACAAGGTGCAGAAATGAAGGAGGTGAATAAAAACACCTGCAGGAGAAATCCAACAAAATGGATAAACTGAAGTAGATTAGAGGTGGAACTCCTCCTCGCTGTTCTCCGTGCCTGATGTCACATATAAATATATATCTAATCTAAACGATGATTTAAATGTAAAAGGTCAGAAATGTATTCGTGACAACCTTTTCATAAATAACATTGTAATTATTGTGTATTGATTGATCATGTCAGTCATTTGTCAGGTAAAAATGAGGAACATGCGTCACATGTGAGGCCTCTTTTCTCTGTTTTAGATATTGTGCAGCTTTTGAACAGATTAAATTTGAAGAGGTCGCCACGGGCTTTAGAAAATTACGATGGCTATAGTCAATATTTCAGGGGAAAAAATATAACAAAAGAATCCAAAACTAATCAATCATCAGTAGTTCAATCAATAATGAAATCAGGGTAGATTAGTTGCAGCCCTGATGCATTTTCTGCTGCAGCTTTTATCACATTGGTTCTCTCAACTTGAAGGCTTTTTTAAGATTCCTTGTCCCCAAAAGAGCAAATAAAATGAAGGAAACCTGTAAGCATGGTGATAAAGTGATAACGTCTAGAATGAAGCCATTTGAGGGCGTTTGTAATACTTCCTCTCCCACACTCTCAGGCATTATTTCTCTTCATTTGAAAAGATATAAAACAGCTTCCCCGGTAAGGTGTTTGAGAAGATTAAACCGATAAGGAATAAGCGGCTGTGAGATGGGGCACTTTGAGGAGGACATTTTGAGGACTTTAGAAGGGATCGTAAAAACATATCTCAGAGGAAATCGCTCTACGAGAGGATATTCCAGCACATTTACTTGCGGTCCCTGGATAATAAATCCACCGCTCAATCAATCTACAAGAAGCCTGTCATGTCTGCCAGCACGGAGATGCTTTCAAATAAACATCACCCTAAATATCAAACCCTCTCCACGGCCAAGGACATTAAAGAACCATCCGGAACAGACAGGAAGAGGGTACAGTCCTCTCAACACACGCAGAATCCACGGTCATCTTTACATTGGAACTTTCTCATTACACTCTTGTTTTTAAGGTCAGCGTGTCCAAAGCATCCGTTCATATTTCCCATGATCCTTGTTGCTTCATATGGTTTTTTTTTCAAAGCACCTCTGGCCATGCTGAACCTTTCTCTCTTTCCAGCACCAGTAGCTGTGTCCAGTTAAATCGTCTTCTTAATTGTAAAGAAATGGTCTTGAGTCATGACGGTTATGTTTGTGTGCATATATATAAACACAACTAACATCAGTGATAAAACATTCCAGCACAGCGTGACTCCCAGGCATGCCAGCAACACTGTCCATGGTGCTCAACATGTGTGCACAGTAAAGGATTTGTTACAAGGGCCAATTTCAGCTATAGCAGATACAGTATTAACCGTCTCTACGGTCTTATTACTGCCTGCGGACTTTTTGCCTGCGTTTGTGAGTAAACAGTGAGCAGAAGTTCATACTTGAAAGATTCGTCCCAGTTTTGACCTGAATAAGATCAAGCACCGATCCTGTCAATTCAACCAAACTCCCTGGAGTCCAAAGCAACTTTCATTCCATACAGGAAGGCAAGTTTGAGAAAATCTACAGGTGAAGAAGTTTTTCTATTTGTTTCTAGAAAAATTCTCCTTCAGGGAAGAAATTCCACAAATAAAACATCTTAAACAAAACATAGAGCTGACATGTTTGTTCTGTAAACAGGACCACAACGGAAAGACGGTTTGTGTGTTTTATCCTCAACATTAAGTCTGATGGTGTTTTTTTCAGCCTTACATCTATTTTTAAAATGAAATAAATTATATAAAGTACCTCCTCCGATCTCTTCCAGTACCATCTGGGTCAAATCTCATGTTGATTTCATTTTATTTATGTCATTTATAATGCACTCCTCCCTGATGGCCACTTGACAGAGGTGTCGCTCAATTATACATTTACAATTGGTTTAGGAGATTTTTTCCTATCTTTTGATATTTTTATACCTTTTCCACTGCATCCATGCAACTTGTGTTGCACAGTGGGTTTCAGATATTAAACACATTCATTTATGAGCCTTGGGAGCTCTGAAATGACTCCCTGTACCTTAATGTAGACCACTAACCCCTAACGATGGAGGACTTTGTCCTGTCCTATAATCTTATATCTGTGTATTTGTTCTGTGTGTGCGGCTTCAGTTGCATCAGTTTTTTATTCTGTATTCATTATTAATAAATGGTGCTTGGTTTGAATGGACTCCCTGATGATGAGGGTAGCCCAGGGCATTCTTCCCACAGCTTTCATATCCTCCATCACATTTCTGTCACACTGTGAAGCTCCAGGACTGTCACATTACTGCTGCGCCGCAAAGGCACACAGGGGAACGACTCAGCAGTTAAACTGGTCAACTTCTGGAATATTTTACCTGATAATGGAGTGGACAGGTGATATCTGTCACACTGAAGCCTAGAACAAACAAAATATTTATCTATCAATATATCCGTACTAATTCATGGCTTCTGCTTCTCTTTGAGTGCTAATTGTTGTTAGTGGTGATCAAGTGTTAGAAAATGTTTCCATTATTTTCTTTCACCCATTCACACACAGGAGGGAACAGGAAATTGCAATGAACCTTTCAATACAAAGAAGTACAACCATTAACTACGGCACCTCACTACAAACATGTCATTAAATTGTCAGGAATAATACAAGTCACGTGGCACACACGAGGAAAAACTCTAATTCAGGCTTTACGGCCTGAATCCTCTACAGAGGTTTCGTTAATGAGGTTTTCTCACCACATCTGGTTTCAAAATTCATTAAATCTTAGGAGAGGAAGACCAGTTGAGCCAAATGATGGATGTGATTGTAAAAAGATGATAATTACCCCCAACAGGTCAAAACATTTGAATTTCTCACATTTTCAAAGCCTCCTCAGGCCTCCTCACTCTGTATCTCCTTTCAGTGGTACAGGTTTCAGGATGTGCATGAACATCTTTTCTCTCCTGAACGTCAATTATTCACGAACTATGAAGAAAGTTTACAATGGATTTTTTAATTTCTCCAACAGGGTTTTTGAAAAGAATTCGTGAAACCAAGGAAAGGTCGATCACAGCAACTTTAAGATCTTTCAAAAAAAGGTTACTTTGTAAAATAATGGACATACTGTACGTATCAAAAGTGAATTTTTTCCATGTTTCATGAACGCTGCAGGATAATTTATCTAATGCTGATTTTTAGAACAGCCATCAGCTGCTGGTGAATGAGTGCATTATTAATGAGTTGCATTAGTGAGAAAATAAACTGGGTATGAGTTCACTGTCACGGTTTGCACTCAGAGGGCCAGCTTTGGTTTTGTGGATCTCCTGCCGGTGTTTGTTCTTTAACGTGCTGCCCGGCTCCCTGCTGTGGGGCCACACATCAAACGGTGCGTTTTTTCCACCTGCTGATGAAACTCAAACTGAAACTGTTGACTCAAACTGAGAGATTTCTGGAATGATGCTGCTATTGAACAGAAGCTGCTGTCAGGGGGACTTTATTGGTCCCTGCTCACACAGGAATACAGGCACAAACTCCTATAATTAATCTGGAGGTCTGCCACACTGTGGTTTTGTGTGTGAAGTTTATATCAAATATGATAAACAGTCAAGACAGTGAAACAGTAAATGTGTAACTGTATAACTGCACACATGCAGGCGAGAGCATAAACTACATGTAATTCCCCATACCGCCGTAGGGTGGCAGTGTAAAACGGTTTTGTTTGTTTTTTTACCATCAAATCCAATACGTTCACTGCTCTTCACCGCATGATGATCCAGTGAATACTCTTCATTCACTGACAAACTACTAGATGTTATCAGAATGTACTGTCAGTTTACCTTGGCGCCTGAAGCAGACTGTTTCTCTGAAACCTGTGTTTCCTGTTTCACTGTTGCCTAATTACATGTCCACTTACAGAGTGAACAGCATGAGTTATAGTAGGAGGATACAGGTGGGAGTAATTATTAGTTTAATCTAGTCTCTGTGAATCGTCCAAGCAGCATATGAAATGTTTTACTGAACTCACTGATTGTTTGTTTGATTCACAGCGATGTGTAAATACATCGATCTGTTTTTAACCCTGTCAGCCTTTGGAGGTCACGTGACAAAGACAACTTTCAGGGGTTTTACATATAAAAGCGTATGTTGTAAAAAAAAAGTTTATATTAAAGTGTGTAATTATGTGATCTCATCATCTGAATTTTAAAAAATGTGTTTAATGTGAATGATCAATTGTTGGTTGGTTATAAATAGATTCATAGATTTTTTTCTTACAAAAGATTTCATTAAATCTTTGCAATTATGGTCACATTAGTATTAGCATTACAACACTATTAGTAATTATATTAAAGTTATTCTAATTATCAAGTGGGTCTGTTGTGACCTTCCAGCTGCCCTTTCTCGTGTTTTAGTGTAGCTTGGACAACTTTCATCTGATGTTACTTATAAGCACTTTGGAAAACAGAAACGTTGATGGTATGTCTGGAAAAACGTGATTCTTCTCCTGTAGTCGATGTGATAACAGCTGGGATTGATATCACTCAAACTGAACTACAATCGGTGACGAGTATCTAACTGAACAACTCTAGATCTCATATTGAAAAGAAGCGTCATCAGGAGTTCATCTACAAGCGTCTTATCATAAGTTATCATAAATCTTGTTTGCCTTCTGAGCCACTGGAGTCCAGATATTTGCTTCCTGGAAATCCTGTTCTATTTGAATGGTTGTATTGTGTAAATCTAAGTTCAACACTGGTAGAGTGTGTCTCACCCTGGTTACTTCTCAGCAGCTGCTAAAAGTTATTACTTAAAGGTTAAAGCTATTTAAAGTTAGTTAAGTATCACGATTCGTCATTAACAATCAACTACTTGGGGGTTTTTTATCAGCAATTAAAAAGATATGTAATTGATAAATGGACAATGTGGCAAATGTCAGAAGTTTTGTATACAGTTGAGGGAAGACAACAAATCAGAAAATAGATTTCAAAATAATGTTATTCTCCTCTGTTTCTCATCACATTCACTCTCTCACCATGAGATAATAACCAATGAAACCCTAACCCATCATCACGTAGGCCTCGACATCAGGGCAGGTAACCCCCCCACCCCCTCTGAATTTAGCCCGGAATAAGTACAAAATCATTTTTCAGTTTGTCCCTCATCCTCTCCCGTAGATAAAACTACCATCCAGCTGTCGCCTGTGTTTGCATCCAAACGTTTTTATAAAACTCTGAGGTAACCCTGAAACTCGTTTGTCCTGGTGGTTGTTTGCTTTTTTTCCGTAAAGTTCAGAATAAGGGCGCAGAACATTTTCTCAGTCTGAGGCAGCTTTGTAAACATCACGGAGGTATTATGAAACTCCTCAAACATTCCTCAAATCTCCCGTTCGTGCGCAGACGTTGGCAGCCCAGATTCTTTTATTACTGTCACACCTCCGATTCCGTGAACGCGCTCTTGTATTGTGCGGAGTTTCGCGTCCGTTTGCGGCCACACCTCTCCCGCTGCGCCCATTGGTGCGCTGCCTTCCCTCCCTCCGCTCAGTTCCGTGTTGCAGCGCATTTAACTGGCTTACGGTTCCTGCTGCTCACTTCCAGGCTGCAGGAGCATCATGACGGACTCGGGACCCTTCGACACCAACGTGGTCACCATGACCCGCTTCGTCATGGAGGAGGGCAGGAGGGCGAAGGGCACCGGAGAGCTCACCAACCTCCTCAACTCTCTGTGCACGGCGGTGAAGGCCATCTCCAGCGCCGTGCGTAAAGCTGGCATCGCCCACCTGTGAGTAAACTCTGGCCAAGGAGGGGAACTTGTACCGAGTTTTGGAGAAGTGTCTTTAGAACGCAGAGTGGTTCAGGGGTGGAAACTCCCAGACGGTCGCATCCACGTTGACTCGGAGTGTGTTTCCCTGTAGTATTTGTCTCCTCCCACTTTATTTTTTTCTTCCTCGTCTCAACGTTTTGAAATAGTTTCACGCTTTGCTGCTCTCGTGTTTTGTGCTCTTCTTAGTTTCCTTCACACTGATAGTCCTCTCTGTTTGTCACTGATAATGTACTAAATGTCTCTTATTTTCCCTCTGAACTCTGGTAAACATCCTCATAAACACCGGAGTTTATGTCAAATTATCTGTACAAATTGTTCTGGTATAAAGAACTTTAAAGAAAGTTAACGTTATTATAATGGATTTTTGGTGTGGTATTAAGGGGTTACTAATGTCAAAAGGCCCATTAGATGTGTCCAAAATCCATCAGTAATCATAATAATCATCTGCCTGTGTTTAAGGGGCTTTTCACAGGATCTGATGACTGATTTTGAATTAGATTCAGCTCCCCGACTGCAGCTGTTGTCTTCTGTTTCTCAGTTATGGCATCGCCGGAACCACCAACGTGACGGGCGACCAGGTGAAGAAGCTGGACATCCTGTCCAACGATCTGATCATCAACATGCTGAAGTCCTCGTTCACCTCCTGCGTGCTGGTGTCCGAGGAGAACCCCAACGCCATCATCATCGAGCCGGACAGCAGGGTGAGTGTGCTCAGGACCACGCCGACGTGGACCCGTTCCTCTCCTGGAGCTGTGATCCCGACAAACAGACACCACCAGACTCAGTGTGTCCTCAGTGGTACCACGGCCAGGCTGAAGTTGTTTCCGTTTCCACACACACACACACACAGCATTTAAAGGTTTGTCTGTCCTGTGTGCGGCGTGGGCCGTCTGAGTACCCACTCTGCAGGACGAGCTGCTGTCAGTCATTCAGGAAGTTATCTTTACAATCATCAACTGGATCAGCTTGTGTGTTTGTTTGTTTTTGAATGAATGTAACAGTTTTGCGTTTCGCTGCATTAATCCCACTGAGTTTGAATCGGCTGCAGATAGAAGTTCTCCATGATATTATTTATTTATTTTCTATATTTTTGGAATGTTCGATGTTAGAAACCTGTCTCAGCATGACTCCATGATCCATCATCTAGTTTCATTAATATCCCCTGTGTGTGTGTATTAATTTGCCACTGGTTACTCTGATTTTATCATTTGTTTCTTCAACTCTTCCTCCTTTTTCAGGGCAAATACATCGTGTGCTTCGACCCTCTGGATGGCTCGTCCAACATCGACTGTCTGGTCTCCATCGGCACCATCTTTGCCATCTACAAAAAGGTACCCGAGCTGATTTCTCATTCATTGAAGGCAAATGAAAAAACCGATGAGGTCTCTGCTCGATCATATAACCGAATCATTCCTTTTCTTTTTTTTCCCTCAGGTGACAGACACCGAGCCGTGTGAGGAGGACGCCCTGCAGCCGGGCAGGAGCCTTGTGGCGGCAGGATACGCTCTGTACGGCAGCGCCACCATGATGGTGATCTCCACTGGTCAGGGAGTCAACTGCTTCATGCTGGACCCGGTTGGTACCACGCGGCCAACATCACACACGTCTCGTGTCATTCTAATGTTACAACACATGTTATTACAGATGACATCAACCCTTTGGCATGAACTGTTCTTTTATGTCTGGCCACACTTGAACAGAAATGGTGCTACAAGTTTTTGTGCTTTCTGAGTATGAACAGCATTCTTTTGTTCTAATGTAATCAGAGTAATCAGAGGCCTTGTGAGAGTAGCATTGTGTCACATTTTGACCTGGAATTTTGATTAAACTCTCACTTGTGGCGTCCATATAGTGAGTAACCAATTTAAAAAAAACTTAAGCGAAGCCTGCTACACTACATTATAAAAAAAAGAAAAGAAAAGGGAATGAAAGGACATATAATAGGTATTATATATTTTTTTTTTTTAAATCAGCCTTTATACGTTTTGGTTCTAATTTATTTGTGTGTTCATATATAATATTTTTGGATTCAAATCAAATCTGAGGGCCCTTTGATAAAAGATTCTCCGTCTGTGTGCTTTGTACCGTAACAGATTATCGGCTGATGCTTTTGTTTTATCGTCCCTCAGGCCATCGGCGAATTTATCCTGGTCGATCGGGACGTAAGGATCAAAAAGCGAGGAAAAATCTTCAGCTTGAACGAAGGCTACGCCAAATACTTTGAGCCGGCCGTCACAGAGTACCTGCACAAGAAGAAATTCCCTCAGGTATCACTGCTGAGCTCACGCGTGTGTCAGAAAACACCTGCAGCTCCTTTATTTTGTTGTTTTTCTCGTTTTCCTCCTCCTGTATGATGCTGCTTTTACCTGTCTAAATCCACGAAACGGTTCAATCGTCCCTAAAATGTACAACAAAGGCAGAAGGTGAGACAAAACTGAGACCTTGTAGCTCTCTGGAGATATCAGACGACACTAACATGGATCGTCATTGTGACAGAGGTAATTGGTGGAGTGAAGCATGACAGACCCGGTACAAAGCCTCATTCATCTGATCCGTGGACCCCCAATCTAACCTGCGTCCCCTTCTTACGGCTGTAGTATCCCACGGCAACACAAATAATCAGCATGACGATACATAGAATAAGGTAACAAGCGGTGATTACACAGAGCGTACAGACTAAACACAGGTCTGTCCTACAGTATCTGTCACATTGGAACAGTTTTAAATTGTTTAGAAAGTCTTAGCAATGATCGTTATTTCTGTGATGCACCCCACAATAATTTAAGTTGCAAATGGAAACTTTGCACATTATTTCCCAAATGGTGCTGAGCTGCTGCTTACCAGACTTCAACTTTTGTCTTATCTGGAATATTTGGATTCGTCATAGTTTTTATCTCCACACCAGGACCAGAATTTCATTTGATCATTTTGGGTCTTTTTGATTTCTGCTGACTCTAATATTTTCCGTGATAAATCCCCGTGTTTACCTGTAGGATGGCAGTGAGCCGTACGGTGCCCGTTACATCGGCTCCATGGTGGCCGACGTCCACCGAACCCTGATGTACGGAGGAATCTTTTTATACCCAGGAAATACAAAGAGCCCAAAAGGAAAAGTAAGGACGCACTACTCAGGAACTCTTTTGAAAAGATAATTCATTCATATTTTATATGCATGCATAAAGGCAGGAAGTTGCATATCGTCTTGTTTGTATATGTGAAGGCACTGATTTGTGCTGCCTGATAATGATCTGTGGATGTAAATACTGGAGCTGTTTTTACAGATTTCTGTCAGAATACCCACAAAGCCTGTCTGTGGTAACATGAGAACATACTGAAGACAGTGTCACAACGTCCTTTCTTCACTGTCCACATCCTTCCAGTATTTGCAAAACTGAACAAACATGTGAATGTCATTTGGAGAACATAGAACGTTGTCCGTCTGCAGAGTCTTCGCTAACGATACGATGTTTTATGTCACAGTTTCTGATGCCGGTGAGGTCATTATAATAACATCAGTGTGTACTTTAATTAATCCTTCCCACTCGATCATCGTCTCTAAGTGCTCCTGTTGTTTAATCTTCCTTTTTGTGGACACTGACTGAACTCCAGCCCTCCTTTTCTCTTACAGCTGCGGCTGCTGTACGAAGGCAACCCCATGGCCTTCATCATGGAGCAGGCGGGCGGCATGGCCACCACGGGCTACGAGAACATCCTGGACATCCAGCCTAAGACCATCCACCAGAGGGCGCCCGTCGCCCTGGGATCCACCGAGGACGTGCTGGAATACATCTCCATTTGCCAGAAACACTGCAAGAAGTGAGACTGCAGACAACTCAGCGCCGTGTCAAAACCGTCTCCAAACTGTTCCGTTTTCAGAGCAAACGCCAGTGAACGTATTAACCCTTAAAGAAGCAAGTGTTTCACTTAGTAACATAATAATCACCATATTTGGAGTTACATCACTGTTCAGGTTCTGAAGATTCACACAGTAAAACCAGACTGACTGTAGCACAACGCACAAAGTCTACAAAGCCAAAGACGGGAAGAGAAGACCAAAGACGAATGCACTCGAATACATAAAACTGGAGATCCCTGTGTTTACCTTGTTCGTACCTCAATCAACATTTCCAGGTGTTCTAGATGCACGAAGGACCAAATGAAGTCTCTGCAATAAACCGTGTGCCTTATTAGACAAACAGGGATGAAGTCTGTCAATAAAACTAAATGAGTGAGAGAAGAAACTAGTATTGTCTCTTCTTTATATTTTTACCCATATGAGGTTTGGTGAATAATCTTTGGTCTATGTATGCACCTATATATTACACTTGGCCTTCATCAAAGTACCGTCAAGACCTCAGAGATACTCTATCCAGATGAATGACCTTTAAGCCAAAGGGCAAAAGGAAGCTCGCAGCCCTCCTGACATTTGAGGCTCAAACCGAAGTGGAACAGAGCGACTGATGAGCAACAGGACTAACATAAGGAAACATAAATATTACATTTTAATGAAAACTATGGAGAGCGTGAAGCTGGAGGAGGTGTAGGGGTGTGTACAAAGGTTCGTGTTCTGTGCAAACAAATGTTTATTAGTGAACGTAAGAGGATCAGATGGTCGTATTCCAATCTAAGAGTCAAACGTTGGTCCTGCCAAACGCTCAATAAAAAGCTGATAAATAAAAGTAAACTTTGTGCAGGACTGAACAGTGCCGATCTCTGCAGCTGTAATCTGACACCCGCACTCACCCATCTCTAAATACACACACACGCACGCACACACACAATGTAACACTTGACTGAACTCAAATAGATCCCCTGGCTTGCCTTCATGGCTCTGGAAATGAAAAGGACCTGGCTGGGAATGAGACGGCTCACACACTGTCCATTCTACGACTTGCTGCACCCCAGGAAGGTTTGGACCAGAAGCCAGCATGTCGGACCAGTCTACGTTTGACACGGACGTATGGACCCTGACCCGCTTCGTCATGGAGACGGGCCGCCAGGCCGTGGGAGCGACGGGTGAGCTGACCCAGCTGATGAACTCCATGCTGACAGCTATCAAGGCCATCTCCTCTGCTGTGCGCAAGGCCGGCCTGGCCCACCTGTAAGTACTGAGGTACTGGACTACGGGAGATCAGGGATGTGTCCAGATTAGACAGAACAGAATGAAAAGTGGTTACCGGAGTACAGATTATCTCTAATTACACAGTTACCCACTCTGAACAGTAACTATGTGATCAGAGATAGTCTGGGTTTTTCATCACCATAGCAACCGTAGTAACTTCATCCACACACACGCTTGGTTTTTGTTGGTATTTCTGCTGAACAACATACTGTATATTATGTGTAAATGTAATATATATGGCATGTATGTGCGTATATGTTGGTACAGCATTGTATGTAAAGTATATTTGTGTATATAAATACAGTATACAGTATATATATTATTCATACTTTTACAGACCTCTTATTGTTTGCTAGTCTGTATTCTTTCTTTTTACCCTTATTCTTTCTGTATGCTGTGGTTTAAATCCTTTCACTGTCTGTTCTGCCGTGTATCCTTCCACGGCGGTTTGGAGGTGAAAGTCAGCAGCACTGTGGATGTTTTAGCGTCTCTCAGTGATTTCCCTCAGGATTCTCCAGCAGCGTTGATAGGAAGTTGATGAAAAACCAAAGAGTGACTTGCCTTTGGACCTAAATGTGTTATTGTTCATTTTAAGCATGTATAGAGTTCATTTGTTGAAGTTTGCGTCTGTGCTGCTGCATTTTAATGAGGACAGCGATTGTTGGCTGATTGTGCAGAAAGGTCTCCAACAATCTGATCCAGACGTGACGAAGGACTAGAATCTGCAGCTTTTTCATTGTCCTCTCATGCGTGGTATAATCAGGGTTGCACAACATTTAGGATTTTTCTTCTGAGAAACAAACAACACCATAACCAGCTCTTTGTGGAGTGAGTTGACACTGGGAAGTAGCTCGTGTTCTGGAGCATGAACGCGGTGACGTCATAAACTCTGTGGTCCTTTCTTTGTTCTGAGGTGAAACTCTTAAGCAACACTTCCTCTGCACCTACAGATAAATCCTTGCTCCTTCTTTAGCTTTCCAGCTTTAGCTTCATAAAACGTAAAGAGTGGCAGAGTGGCTTCACAGTTTGTTACACTCTACTGTACATCGTGTTCCATATGAAATTAGGCCAGCTCAAAAAATAATGGAGCCATTATTCACTGCAGAGAGCACAAAATGAGCCCCAACCAAATCAACACCGAAACTAAACCAACATGAACAGCTGATCAGGTCTACTTCTGCTGTTTGCCTCTTTCACACACAGAGGCCTTATTTAGAACATCGAGATCAGAACGTTATCCTGTCTGACTTACTTTGTGATCAGAGCTCAGTTAGTATTTGTCTGAGGAAAAAGGAATGAATTCATTGGGGAGGCGACTATCTCAGGTTACTACTTTTACTTTTAATTTCATCATTGTATTATTTTCTAATTTTATTAATTGCATTTGATGTTGTTATTTTTATATTTTTTATATTTTTTCTTATTTTATATTTTTTTTTTTTTTTTTTTTTTTAAATTTTTTTTTTTTTTAAATTTTTTTTTTTCAAATTTTTTTTTTATTATTATTTTTTTTTTTTTATAGTTTTTTTTTGATTGATTTTTTTCTGATTTTTTTTTTTCCCGATTTTTTTTCAAATTTTTATTTTTTTTTTTTTTTTATGTGTGTACCTTTCTTTGTGCTGTTGTTTTCAATTTAGCCTCAGGTATCCTCTGTCTATTTGAAGGTCTTCTGTCTGACGTCTCTTCCATGTTCTTAACTTGCAGTGCGACAAAGTGTCCACAATGCCTTGAAACTTCCTGTCACTATATATATATACAGTATATATATACATATATGTATCAATGAACGACAGACAGAGACATGCTGATTTAATAAAAAAGTACCTGTCACCTGTGCGCCAGTGGACTCAAGTTTCTCTCTCACTACAGGAGATTCACTAGGAGGCGCTGACCCTCATTACCAGGTGTTGCAAATAAAGTAACGCCATGTGTTGCTGAGGATGAAATGGTCGAGCATGATAAAACCTCTGATAATCACCAAAATTCAGACAGGATACCGAAAGTTTCTTACACAGACGAAATACACAGTACAAAGATGCAATGTGAGGTCATTTGTATAAACTAATACCCAGCTTATGCACAATAAAGAGACCCTTAAGGATATTAAAAAAATGACCTAATTTTAAAAGCATCAGTTACTCATTCATCATTGAAATTTATGCATTTATCACAACCCCAG
>OMNV01029372.1:8841-19547 GCA_900303265.1 Brotula barbata
TATCACCTCCAGACCCCTGGACTTGGCCGCTTCCTGGATAGACAACACCTCCTCTCGGCTGGAGACAGAGCAGACCTCATCAACATCAGGAGTCAGTGTGTGTGTCCGTCAGGAGTCAGTGTGTGTGTCCGTCAGGAGTCAGTGTGTGTGTCTGTCAGGAGTCAGTGTGTGTGTCTGTCAGGAGTCAGTGTGTGTCCGTCAGGAGTCAGTGTGTGTGTCTGTCAGGAGTCAGTGTGTGTGTCTGTCAGGAGTCAGTGTGTGTGTCCGTCAGGAGTCAGTGTGTGTGTCCGTCAGGAGTCAGTGTGTGTCTGTCAGGAGTCAGTGTGTGTGTCTGTCAGGAGTCAGTGTGTGTGTCTGTCAGGAGTCAGTGTGTGTGTCTGTCAGGAGTCAGTGTGTGTGTCTGTCAGGAGTCAGTGTGTGTGTCTGTCAGGAGTCAGTGTGTGTGTCTGTCAGGTGTGTGTGTCCACCTGTATGCAGGCTGTGCTGAGCCCTGCAGCAGCTTCAGGTCCCCCATGTAGGGAAATGTGTCCTCATACTCCACCAGTAGGCCATCAGCTCCAAGGTCAGAGATCAGAGACACCAGCTGAGGACAGTTGGTGTCAATCAAACTACAGCGGTATTTGTTACTTTATAAACTTTATTGAACAGGACAACAACAACTGATCTGTAACGTCAGATTGGTTTAGTCATATTATAAGTATTTATTTAGGTGATCTCCTGGAAGAAAGTGAACCCTCAATATAGTTCGACGTTTGACATTTGCTCTATATATTGTTAAATTCTTAGATATCTCAATATTTGAAAATAAAATCAATGCATTTTTGGAGAAAGGTGGAATAAAAAAATATATATATATAAATAGATGTCAATATGTGTGCTTATTCTTTTTTTATTATTTCATATTTCTACACTCTGGAACGAGAGAGACTTTTTAAAATATGATCTAACTGTCCATATTTAATCCATTAAATACTGATCAATAGTAACTGTCCCGTGAGGTCAAAAATATAAAACGTAAGTTAAGAGACATTTCCGGTCTCTGTACCTACAGACTGGTTTGGACTGAAGACTGTCAGTGAATGTCAAATGACCATAGTTCATTGTTTTCAAAGTTCCGTGTCACTGAGTGTGATGAAGGTGGATCGTGGTCTCACCTGGTGGAGGTATTCTATCCTTGGCGGGGCTCCTTTCAGATCCAGGTGAACTAATTTCTTTCCTTTGGGCCACGGTGGAGAATTCATGACGACTCAAACCTTTTACAGATGACAGAATGATTACAACCCCTCAGGATGAGGAACGAGAGAATGAAACTGTTGTTATTTATTGGATCCACCAGGTGAGCAAAGATTCAGACCGGCTCCTAGACCGGTTCAGTGGTTGTTGTGGTCCACTCTGATCTCATTCTCTTTCGCTGGACTTATCCAGCGCTTCCTGGACGGTAATCCATTAGTACTGTCTCAGCAAAGGCCGCGCACTTTTTGCCAATATGTTTGTTTTTGTGGCTTAGTAAAAACCGTTAAGGACGAGCTAAAAGTTTTGAATCTAACTTATATATGTTGTCATCGTCAAACGTGATTGGACTCGATGTATACACGCTCTCTTGGTTTTCGACTATATCGGTATTTGACTAGTTCTGTCTCAGCAGACCAAGCGGCTTATATTATACAGTATATACACCGTGTAGTAAAATTTTATGGCCTCGTGAAAACTGTTAAACGTCACAATAAACAAACTTTTATCCAATGTTTGTATTTGTTAGGGTTTATGACGGAATTCGAGTCAAATTAAAGCAATGTTTACATAGGCTTCCTTATATCGAGATTCGATTATTTCTGTCTCAACAGATCAAGCTGCAAAATAGAGCTGATTTGATGAGATTTAAATGTTTGTATCCAACTGAAGACTTAAAAAAACGATACTGTGATTTTTTTTTATCTGAAATGCGTACATTATAAATTTAAACGTTTGTATACCTGCCTGACCAAGTGGTTCAGGACGTGGTCCAATAAGAGCGCTTGTTTCCGTTCCAGCCAATCAGATTGTCTGATCCGCGACAAGCAGGAAGTGGTGCAGTGAGCGGCAGCAGAGTGCAGCTATGATCCTCTGGGATGGTTTGGATGATCAATGTTTGTATCTCTGTCTTAACTGAAGTTGAGTAAAGTTTGGAGGTGAGATGGCGCCGATGCAGCGAACAAATAAGCGCGTTTCAAACTTCACAGAGATCGAGAAGAAGATAAAAAGGTAAGAAAGGGGACAGTTGGTCTCTTCACAACAGTTAGCTTTTACTTCAAATATGATTCTAATTAACACACAAACATACCAAACTGAACCCAGCCGATTTGTTTAATGTCAAGGTAAATATACATTTACAGCTTGTCATTTTGTTGAATTCTTTTTTTTTCCAACTCGTCTTTTCTGCACGTGTGTGGACTAATAAAGTTCATCTCATCTCATCTCTCATGTTTGGTGTGATTTGTTTTATATCAGACCAAAGACAAATTTCAAACCCGGATTAGAAAAATAATACTGATTTCTTCTGTTATAATAATAAAATATCTTGTTGAGAATCTTTTTTTCTTTTATCTGAGTTTTAAGGGGCCACGTTAAAGTTTTCATTCTGTGCCGTGTCGTTTCTCGGCTAGAGGAAATGCCCTGCGGCAGGGGTCTGTGTGGAGGGGCTCCCGGGGGCCCCTGGCCGTGGCACTGGTCGCTCTGGTGGCCGTGTGCGTGTTCGCGGTGGCGACCTGGCTGTACTTGACCTCACGGGACGCGGACATCACCGAAACCCTGGTCAGACAAGGCGAGCTGGTCTCTCCCCACCCCAAGGTCTACAGCGTTCAGTGCTCCGAAGACTACGAGAACCACAAACGCTTTCCAGGTGAGTCCCTGTTCTCAGCGCATCAGTACCTGGCCTGCAGAGACCTCATACCTCCATCAAGGTAGAGTGTTCTTCTAATGATGATGACGATGAAATTGAACGACGTGTTGACCACTGAACCACCAAACCTTGAATTCTACCACGGACATAATGTAATTCTCGTCATACGGCCACCATCAGGTCGATGGATGTTTCATTGTTTTGCAGTTCATAGATCCCTATTATAGTAAAACAATACAGAAACTGAAAAAAAACACACAAAATACAGCTTTGGCCCAATTTGATCTGTAAAATGAGACTAGGTGACAGTTGGCCCAAAATTATCAGAGGAGAAACCAAGAACATTTTTTGGACGTTCCAAAATGGTGGGAAATCTGTTTTTAACAAATAGATGTGGCCTGTATGGATAACGTGGAGCTCAAGGAATCCTGGGAAGAACTGGTTCAATGACTTACAGTTGAGAGGTTAAAGGTCAAGACTTAAAAGCCGTAATTTCAGCATCAACGTGATTCACGAGTGGAGCAGTTTAAACCCTCACCAGAACATATTTGATTACAGAGGTTAAAGTTCATCAAATGTATGTCATTAAACATTTCTAGGCAAGTACGTGTTGTATCATCGTATCAGCCAGTACTCACTGTGCTGTGAGGTCTCTGTCAGTTCCCTGTGTTGGTGGATCCCCAGTGTTTCTGAGTTTTGTTTTGTTTTTACCCAGGATGCACTCCTCAGAGGTGTGGCCGTGCAGTCACAGACGGCGTGGTAACCAGGGAGGAAGCCGAGGTCCTCAAGAGGTAAACCCTCCCTTCTTGCGGTCCTTTCCGTCTGACTGTCTGAAGTCCGGTCTGTCTGAAGGTGAATTGTGTCTCTTCCAGACTTGCTCAGAGGGGTCTGGCCCTGGCTGGATCAGACGGAGGGGTGAGTGCTTCACATCCTCACAGAAAAACCGCACAGCCGCCATAAGTTTCTATTTGTATACAAATGTTTACGTTAAAAATCACCTTTGCGAAGGACTGCACTTTCACCACGGTCCCTAACTTTGATAGAACTCCTCAAACTATCAGATTTAAATGAAGCCGTCTCATTGTTGGATTTGTTGGACCTGGAAATGTTCCTGTATTCACTACATCAAAATACATTTTTGGTAGTTTGGTCAGCACTGTTGTCTCACAGCCAGAAGGTCGTGGGTTTGAGTCCCGGACTGACCCTGGTCCTGTCTGCGTGTTTCCTCCAGGTGCTCCAGTTTCGTCCCTCCTCCAAACACATGCAGCTTAGGTGAACTGGAGTATCTACGTGGCCCATAGGTGTGAATGGGAGTTTTATTGAGTTGTCGGTCCTGTGATAAACTGGTGACCTGTCCAGGGTGAAACCTGACTAAAGACCAATAATCACCGGGTTAGGTGATAGTGATGATGGAGTGATGATGGAGTGATGATGGAGTGATGATGGAGTGATGGACTTCATGATTCACTCTGCGTGTAGTGTACCTCTCATGGCACTAGAGGGCAGGCTGGGATAGTAAGCCGGTTGCTGGGTTGTTGAGCGCGCCAAAGCAGCGGTGGATAAAGTACCTGAAAGTACTCGAGTGAATGTACAGGTGTCTCATTTTGAAATGACACACTTCCAGGTAAGATTAATTGTCAGAAAACACACTTGAGTGAAAATATGAACAACAGTAGGGAAGTAAAAGTAAAGATTTTCCTTCTGATATGTAGTTAAGTAAAAGTAATAATTTGCAAAAATGGTCATACCTCACTAAAGTACAGAATCTCCAAAACATCTTGAAGTACTGTAAGTGAAGTATTTTTACTTTGTAACTTATGATGGTGATTGGAGTTCGACCAAGGAGATCTACAGGGTGGAAGTCCAAGTCCAAACCAATCATTGATCCACCGGATGACAGAATATCACCTAGTTTACTTATTATTACTTTACAGAAGACAATAAAACTCGATAACGCTGTAATCTTGACTGCACTAGTTCAGGTGGGACTGAAGTGAGCCCCGGTGTTAAATACATTTGTTTCACCTTCACCTGGAGTACGAATCCCATCTGGATGTGGACATAGATAACAGTGAGGATTATATATAGCGCCTGGCCCCGTCCTCTCGCTCTGTTCCCCGCAGACAGTAAAGTGTTTATGGAGTGTTAGAAGGAGGAAATGACTGAGGCCACCTGAGGTCTGCTGAGAAGATGGTGTTTGTGACTCCCAGAACATCAAATATTTCAGATGTTTCCAAACAGGAATCTGACAGCGATTTGATTTGAATCTGTGTATCATTCCACACAGGACGCCGTGCAGCCGAGCGAGAGAGAGAGACGTGAGAAATAGAAATAGAAAAACATGAGTTTCTCCGGCGTGGCCCAGACTGTTGGAGCACCGTTGCTCTGGTACCAAAAATCCTGATTCTCGTCTCATCTCGTCTCTTCTCTGTCTGCTGACAGCGAGGGGTTAAGGGAGAGATTAACAAACAGCTCTGAAACATTTCAAGTCAGGTTTGGGGTGTGAGGTGATCATGAAAAATTGGAACTAGGAAATGGAGAGTATAGGTCATAAAGTTAGACAGTGAAACACACCAGATGGTTCCTCCTCTAGAATGCAGCTTCCTTCTTTGAAGTCCAAACACAAACACAAACACAAACACATGGTTCGTGGTAGTTGTAAACCGACAGCGCCACGGCGCTTATCCACGTGAAGACAAAAGATTTGACGATGGATGAACTAATCCGCGACCTGAAGGTCATCGAGCCAGTGTGAGGTTTATCTTGTCGATACGAACGCCTCTTTAGTCTCCGCGTCACGTCCCCGGATGTGATCGTCAGTCTGCCTGTGTGGAGTCGTTGGAGATGCACATTTGCTGTCTTTTTGCTTGCTCGTGTCCTCTTTGACTTAACGATCGGCATTGTCAAAGTTTGCACGAAGACCTTAGGATGGAAACCAAGAGAGAGCAGCACTCTGATTAAAATCCTTTCCTTCTGACCCCCACAGGCCTCCATACTCGATCTGCACTCGGGCGCCTTGTCGATGGGAAAACAATTCGTCAACATCTACAGGTGGGACGGCCTCTGGTCTTCGTTGGCTCTGTGCCTCTGGTCTTCGTTGGCTCTGTGCCTCTGGTCTTCGTTGGCTCTGTGCCTCTGGTCTTCGTTGGCTCTGTGCCTCTGGAGTCCCGTCTTTATCGTTGACGTAGACTTTGTGTCGTATGTGCAGGCTCGTAGCTTGAAGTCAGATTCACACGATGATTGAAGTCGCAGCGTAACAGCAGCATTTCAGGTCTTCAACATGCTTTTCATGAGATGCGGTGGAAGGTGTTCACTCTTCTCTCTCTCCAGGTGAGGAGGAGGTCCTCCATGTTTACGACTCCAACTGTTTCACGTCGAGCTCGTCTGGTGGAAAGCATGTTGACGGGGGCAATTTTTGTACCTCCCACTCATGTAAACTTAGTTTACATCAGTGCTGCTGCTTAGTTTCTTCATGTTTGGGTGTTTTTTTTTCTTTAGTTGTCTATTAATCCTTAATATTTCCTCACACCACCGCACCAACAATCAAGGATGAGCACTTCTCACACAAAACGCAAAACAAAGGATTATCACTTCAGAGGAGGCCAACACACTTCAGGGTTATTCAATGGATTTGGGGTACATTATCATCAGTAAATCATTGATTATTGAGAAAAATTAAGTAAAAAATCTAAAAAAAATTTGAAAAAAGTCATTTAAAATAATAATAATCATGATTTATCATTTTTATTCATTATACGTTTCCCCTTCATTTTCCTTTGTTTAATGATTACGTATTATATTATTTGATTATTATATGTTTGATAGAGATTTGCCCATAATGTGGTGACCTCAGAGTTTCAGACCTTAAAGGTGATGCAATAATTGGAATATCATATGTGTGTGTGTGTGTGTGTGTGTAGGTATTTTGGGGATCAGATCGGCGATGTCTTTTCACAGGAGGATTTCCAGCTTTACAGGTGAATGAAGAACATTCATTAAAAATCATCCGAGCATGTCCTGTACAGCTGAAGTGTCTGCTCTAAGAGTTAAAGGTTTACGTCTACGAAATCCACAAAGAGACGATTGGGTTTTACTCAGTAGACTAGAAACTAATATTACTCCTTGACTGACACATTCTGATCCTTTTATGATCAATACCAGATCATGATTTCATTATATCTGATCCTTAAATCAACGTATGCAGATCTCACTCATGAATTCCTTCAGGCAGTGTTTTCAGTATAGCAGTAGAACCCTTTGGATCTGGTAGGACCTGGTGGTTCTGGATTGGAGCCGCATGTTGTGTGATGTTTTGAAGAATTTTCATAAGGAAAGAGAGTGAAGGCTACTTTATTGATCTTCTTTATTGAATTTTCTGCCCTTTTACCCATCCTCAGTGAGGAGCAGCGGGCAGCACACACTTATGAACACACACACACACGCACACACACAGCAGCTCTTCCTCCTGGTCCTTGGTCAGGACTGATGAACCTTACGCACATGTTTCAGTGGGTGGGGGAAACAGGAGCACCAAGAGGAGTACATGGAAACTACACACTGGAAGGAGGGGAGGAGGAGGACGACCGGGATTCAAACCCACGCAGACACGGGGAGAACATGGAAACTAGAGCACTCGCCAAGGAAGATACACACCAACTGTATGTATAATATTCCTTTTGTCTCCTGCCGCTCAGGGACGTCCGTGCTCGGATCCAGGCGGTCATTGCCCAGACGTTTGGTTTGAATCCCACCTTGCTGTACCTCACCAAGCCCACCTTCTTCTCCAGAATCAACAGCACCGAGGCCAAGACGCAACACGACGAGTACTGGCACCCGCACATAGACAAGGTGACGCACGCAGCCCCTACATGAGAGTGCTCTCGGCGGTTTGTTCGCATCATTTGACCACTGACCGATGGGTCATGGGTCATGGGTCACGGATCAGGGTTAACTAGCTGCCTCCTAAAACAGTGCTCAGTACTTGTAGATATCAAATTTGGGTGTGGGAATCAGAAAGTGCAAAATTGACAAAAAGTGGCCAAAAATTCAAGTACTTGGTTGATTTTGCTCCGCAGGTCACGTGGTCTGGTCAGGTTTGTCAGTCGCTCCTTTGTATCGCTACGCCAGGACTTCCCAGCATTCATTGTTTACTATAAACGAGCACAGCAGTTACAGCCACCAAGCTAATGGGAGCCCAATGTGATGATGAATTACACCAGTATAACGTTTGTCTCTCCAGTTATGAACGGCCATCACACAACAAAAAGGCCAACAAAAGTAGATGAAGGATTCCCACATTCACGCTCGGTCTACATTCAGCCCCCATCAACCTCATTATCATTCATCTCTCCAGTTCACAAGAGCTGAAGGCTGCTGCCAGAATTCACTCTTTAAACAGACACGGAGCTCATGAGGTCACACACACACACCCAGTGAGAGCAGTGACTCCTCCGTGTTGTAAGTTCATCACAAATGTGCTGTTCTGCTTTCACGTCCTGAAAATATTACAAACGCCGTGAGCCTCGTTGTTATGGAAATGAGAGAGGATCGCTCGACAAAACCCGGAGGCCCAACAAAGGGGGAACGCTTCGGATAATTGAAAAGTTATCTGGCTGGAAAATTCGGGTGAGTTGGGGTGAAAGTCAGATTGATTGTTGCTCTCCAGACTGCAAACGTATTTCATTATTAAAGACTTCCTGTATTGTCTAAGCAGCTGGCTGACAGGAGAGCACTCCACTGGATTTCACTGTAATAAGTTTGACATCCCAGGAAGATTTGACAGCGGTACGCTGCAGGCGCTGTGGAGACGCGCACGAAAGCATCCGTCTCAATATTCATCTGTTTTCATCATTTCTTATGTAAGTGAAGAGAGTACGGATGAAGTTCTCCGCCCCTGACCTTCAAAACGACGACTGACGCGAAACAACAAACGCAAAGCGGCAGAGTAGAGCAGCGGTCGCTTCAGACGGCAGAGACGAATACCGAGCTGCTGTTTTTACTGGCCTCATCCCGGTTCGTCCAAAAAATTCGTCCGAAAGGACAAAGTCTCTCGTAGTCATGTTCTGCTACGTCTCGACACCGAGTGATTCTGACGCCTTCGTTTCAGCGTTGATGGACTTTGACACACGTCACCGCAGGCTAAAGCTTCTTCTGCCGTTTGCTTTGCCTTGGAGACAGACACAGACGTCCCGTCCCTCACAGAGATGGAGACCGCTCAAAGGCTGATGGTTTTGGAGGGGCTCCTTGAAAACCGTGGTCTTGGTGCTCCTTTGCTCCTATTGCTCGTGGAGATTGTGGCACAGTTGTTTTGGCCTCGTTGTACCACAGTGATGTCGGCCAGAGAAACTCTTGTTGGGTCATCGTAGCTTCACACTGGAAGGAACCCAAACCTACAAGGGCAAAGCAGGAAAACCAACATACGGTAGCTGCTGCTGCTGCTGAAGTGTAATCTGTCTCTCCCGCCATTTTGGAGCTAATTGGCCGAGCCGCGTCTCATTTAAATGTAAATGTTCTCTTTGCCGTGCGACCCGATCGCTGATGCGGTGTCACGGCACTAGTTATAACGTGGCCGCGTAGACATGTGCTTATCTCGCTCTCTGCTGGGATAAAACAGAATTTTAGATGTGATGGCTAATGAGAAATAGCCCGGGTTTAACTGACCTCGGCTTCACCGCCCTGCCGTAGCGGAGAGACGCTGTCTTTGCTTATCACGGCCCAAAAACCTGAATCCATTTTGTGTCTGAGTCTGAGTCTGACTCAGAACAGGTCTTTGTGTCCGACCCCCCACAGAGCAGAGAGTTTTTACACCAACCACACTCCGCCATCACTTCAGTACATCCTCCAAACATTTCAGCCTGAAACATTTCACTGCTACCACGACAAACTAACTCATCCTTGATGACGGTCTGTGATCCAGGATAATGTCTGAATCCTACACGGAGTGAAGAACGTGAATATTAAAGTTAGGATACGGTTTGGGCCAAAGGAAGCACCAAAGACCCAGATCAGGCCCGGATCAGGCCCGGAACAGAGCTGGAGCAGTCAGGAGATATTTGGAACAGGTACCATCAGGAGCAGGTATCAGAAGTCCTCCGAGTTTTATGGCACGGGGACGTGAAGTTGTGAGGACGACTCAGGTCCAAAAAGTCCCAAACCCAAATTCTTGGTTACAACGTTTCTGAGAACATCAGCACATAATTGATTGTCCGGGGGGCCGGAGTCACTGCAGCACAACACGGCTCTCTGTGGGGTCCGTGTGAAATGTTTACTTTGTGTTCTTTGGGCAGCAGAATCAATAACAACGTGGACCCATCAGGGTCCATTTAAAGTTAAGGTGGTCATATTATTATATTATACAGGTTTAGTTTCCACCGTAGTCTGAAGGGTTGTTTTTAAAAGCAATAGGTCGATGTTGTAAATGATGATGATGATGATGATGATGATGATGGCTGAACCCCGCCTCTCCCTCTCTGTCAGGTGACCTACGGCTCCTTTGACTACACCTCTCTCCTCTATCTCTCTGATTATGGCTCTGATTTCACTGGAGGAAGATTCATCTTTATGGACCAAAACGGCAACAAGACGGTGGAACCACGAGCAGGTAAGGACCGGAGTCTATAAGGGTCGAAGACCAGAGCGCCATCAGAAGGAGTCCAGTTTGTTTCACAACCAATAAGAAGAAGAAGAAGAACAATAACTGACTGTAACTTATGTAGTTATTTCTACATATTTTTAGAAAATCTTTAGCTCAACATATTTGCACCTGGACAAATCTGAGGGTTAATAATGTATCAGATGAGTATTCAAGTCCAGTAGGGGGCAGTAGGGG
>OMNV01029374.1:3525-30647 GCA_900303265.1 Brotula barbata
TGATTCTGTGGTGCATTTGGTGACCAACTTGATTTTTGTTTTGATGAATTGGACCTCCTATCTGCACTCTCTGTTACTACAGGAGGGCTAAAAGAGAGAGAACCATCTTGGAAAAGCTGTTTTCATCATCAAAGAGTTTACATTCATGTCAAGGATTTGTACATGACTGTTAGTAGCAAAAAAGACATCTTTTTTCACTTTGTTGGTCAAATGAACAACTTAGTAAACACATGAATCATTGACAAAGTAATTCTCTTGCACAGAACCTCCCAGTAGAAACGTGGCAGATAAAGACAGAGTGAATGGGACAAGTCAAGAGCCAGACATGAGATTATATTTGTTCACTGGCATCATTGAAATGTGTACGCAAGGGGTTTATTAGCAGCTGACTGACATTTAGCTGCTGGCTAAATAGTGATTATGTAAATTTGTTCAATGATGTGCCTTGGAAAAAGTTATTTTCTTACAAGCAGAGGTTTTAGCATTTAATTAAATCAGGTAAGTCCATCGGTCGCTCTTATTTTTAACCCACAGAAGGCAAGATGAGACCGTACCACATCGTTTCTTGTTACAGCAAACATTTATTAAACAAGTCGAAAGTCAAATTATAGTTCAGACTTCAAAGAGTGGTCAGGGTACGGTTGACTTTTAAGAACAGCTGCAGAAAAGCTTGACTTCTACTTCCATACTAGTGTTGCACAGAGATTTAGTTCAGTGTGAGGCTTTTCAAAGAGCACAAAAAACAGTGTGATGCTGGGTGAAATCAGCTGACAGACAGGGCCTGACAGACAGGCAGAGAGAGAGAGAGAGAGAGAGACTTGGTTGTGGGATTGATGTGCGCAGAACAAGCAAGCCCTTTCCCAAAGCCTGCTGGGTAATGGCGCTTATAGAATGACTTCCATGAGATATTATTCCTGCCAAACAGTCACTTTGATGATCCACACCTTCTATGCGGAATGACTCAGTAATAGCTTTAACTACGTATGAACTGTAGACTTTAGGTCAGCGTCCCCCTTTTAGACTCCCGCCTCCCCGCCCGTCTTTTTTTAGTTTCTTTTGTGTCTGTATGGACACTCAAGCACAGGTGTCACACTGGTATACGGCTCACATAATGGCTGTGGAGATGGGAGCGCTGGCTGGGACTGAGGTGGGAGTTGGGCGAAGCTGATGGTGGGGTGATAGCTCAGGCTAACGTACCGCTCATTGTAGGGAGAGTTCTGTGCCAGAGACCTGTGAATATGTTCCTGTTAGCGGATGTGTAATATGCATTCAGAAGATGTTATATAAGTTCCATTTTTGTTTTGTGTGCGAGTGCGTGTGCACAAGGACCTGGTGCTGGCTATGTTTAGCAAACACTTAAAGGTATTGTGTATTCTCCCATTGTAATATAATTAAAATGTTTTATAAATATGTGTGCCAGCGTCGTTTTTGCCCGTCAAATGCTTTGACAGTGACACACTGCTGTCTGTGTGCCACTGTGTCACCTGACGACAAAGTGAACAAAACACAGTCCAAACAGAGGGCTGTTACGCGTTCCGATGACTTGTAGTTTGGAATTTTCACCAAATCGCACCAATTAGACTTAGTTTCCCAACAGAGAAAAAAAATCTGGAAAAATCACCAGAGGCTAAATTAAGTTGTAAACTGATTTTATTGCTAAAAACAACAATTGTAGATGTTTTGTCATTCATTCACGGCTTCAACAGCTCTCAAGTGATTTTTACAAAATATCATTTTCAGGGAAATTGTGTCCAAACTAGGTCACCGACATTGTTTTTTTTTGTAAGTTGGAGCATTTTTGAAGACATCTGGCCTCACCTACCAAGTCCATAGGCCTTTAAATGGAGCCCTATGGAACCCTGTGCTTTTTCTTTAACTTGATCTTTTTCTCAACATCCTCTCAGCAACTTCACTGGGAGCTGTGAAATGATGTGAGAGGGTACCAGGAAATTGTGTGAGCTATGAAAAAGAAATAGAGGCTTTTTCCACATTTCATAAGGTTCAGTACTGTGGATTATGGGTCTACAGTTGACCCATAATAGTGAACACCAAACATTGCCAAAAATGCTAACCTAGGTCAGACCTCATTTCCCTGAATTAAAAAAAGAGAAACAAAATTACTTCTCATTGTTTTCCTCATCAACTTTACTTCACGATAATAAACAGACCTATTACAACTGCTGTGTACATCACTATTATGTTGCAGCTATGATTCAAGTATCGCAGCACAGAATCCATTCATCTTCATCTACAAAGGGAATGCAATATCTGAAATTATGTTTATAAATAATAACAACCAACAATTCTTCATAATGATCTTCATATTGTTGAAAATGATGTACAGTAGGTTCAATAATGAACCCAAGTCAAATGCAATATGTGTTATTATAAACTGCACAGTTCACATTACATGATATGTAAAAAGTGTCTCTTATTTCTCTTAAGCAGATTTCTTACTGAGAGGGACTACCGGAACATCTTTGTGCATCATGTTATCTATTATCTATCATCTTCGCACATGTAATGTATAGTTTATAATAACACACTGCATGTAATGTGTTATTATAAACTGCACAGTTCACATTACATGATATGTAAAAAGTGTCTCTTATCTTCACTAAAGCAGATTTCTTACTGAGAGGGACTACATCTTTGTGCATCATGGTATCTATTATTTATCATCTTTGCACATGTAATGTATAATGAGTTTGTTTGTTCCATACAGGTATTGGTACACAATAGGATTTTGAGTACATAAATATATCGAGGCTATATTTACCCATTAAAATAATAATCACCGTCAATTTGGAGTAAACGTAGTGTAGTTAAAAGTTGTGAGGTCCAATGGCCACTTTAGGCTACACCCGAATCTATAGCCTGACAAAAAGGACAGAATGATGACTGTCCCAATAGTTTGTGACAAACTAATTAGTAATCCCCGGTGCCTCAAGAAAATAATCATGCATGCAAATATGAATCTATAATGATTCAACAGCATACTAGCTCAAAATACTGAATATGTTTGCATTTATACATGCGTTAAGCTTACACAAAGGCAGCAGGTCAGATACAAAGGCTCAGGACCTGAGATTTAATGCAAAGATGAGATAGAAGAAGAGGAAAAGAGAGGAGTTGAGCTGAACTGACCCCACGGAGGCTGAAAATACAGATTTGACCGGTAGAAAAATAGTCAACAGCTGTGCTTCATGCGTGTGAGGCTGTCAGACGTACTGCTGAGGTTTCTGTGGGACAGTCGCTGCTGACGCCAGCGTCTTGGCCTTGTCCGTAGCAGTAAACGCCGCCTCCTTGGCCTTCTCTGACGCGTCCTTCACTGTGTCCCTGAGCAGCCGCTGGGGCGCCTCTCCTGCGAGTCCAGCGTGTCCACAGAGACAGAGACAAGAGTGAGCATGACAGTGTCTTCAATTGGAGATGAATTCAACATATGACATTACTGTTGGCACGTGTAAAGGTAATGGGGACAAAGCTTAAACCACAATAAGGGCAAGTACACACACCCTCATCTGACAGTAGGACAACTCTTAAAAATCACGACTCCATAGAACACTGTGTTGACTAGAGTGATCAGAGCTGAGCGGACCTTTGGGAGGCTGACAGGAACTAAGCAACACAAGAGAGCCAAACCAACAGAGTACACAGCTGAACCATCAAGCTGGTCTTCCGTAACAACTACAAATGTGAACTTGAGTCATAAATTTTACTTTGATAGGTCATATTTCATCACAATAAAGAAAACCTACAAAGTCATTGCGTGACTGACAACGAGAATGAATTCTTTGGTCGGGATGTTCACTTTGAGAGCCGAAAGTGAAAGAGACCAAATGTGTTTCTGCTCTTATGACAGCACTTCAAAAAACCAGGTCAAATCCCCCCTCAGGTGCCTTCACAATATTAGAAAGTTTAGTTACTACCCAGTTGTGTATTTGTCTGGTTAGCGTGGGGCTAAAAGCTGTTTGATGAATTTCAGGAGGCATTTGTCCTATAAACAGAATATCAGACAGGAAATGAGTATCTGTCCTGAACCGTCAGCTAAATGCTACGAAGATGTGAGGCTCATTGTCTTCCACCCACATGTTATTATGGTTCCCACTGGTGGATACTGCTTTAATCCATAGTTTACAGTCATCAAGTTCATGTTGTGGTGCAAATGAGCTGCTCATTATGTACCAGCAAGAGCACGTGTGTGTAAACAGAACAAAATGCAACACAGGACCTGATCAACCGATAAAATAAGTTCACAGAATATATTAATTTTAAACATTCTGCTGTGTGAAATAGTTCCACTCCTGTCACACTGAACTGTGCATGAACAATGCCAGTAGAATTGATTGGATATTTACATCGTAGCAGCCTATTTGCATTCATTTTTCCATTTACTGTAAAATGTAAAGTAGTGGACGGGACATCTTACAGGACGTTGATGTTCAAATCTTGTAACTTTTACTTCCTTACTCACACTTTCCAACTAATTAAGAAATGGATATTTAAAACACTCCAAAACCAAACCAAACAGTGAATAATTGCTGACATGGAATTTGGGAATTTGAAAGCACAATGACAAAATGCTGTGTATTAAATTAAGCGCTTCTGCTGTACAACATGTTATTTCTCGGCTGACCATAAATAATTTTGCAGTTTAATGTTACTGCAGTCTGCATTACGTTCTACTGCGAGGGTGGAAAAGATGCAAAAATCATCTCCATCACCTAAAATGGTGAACATGTGGTGAAAATTCACTGAAAAATACAATGTGAAATGAAAAATCATTCCAGCTCGGATGTGTTTAAAAAAATATAATTCAGATTGATTTAGTGTTGAATGATTAAAATTCAGAAATTAAAATTAAAAACTGCAGAACAGCATAATAACAATAAATATAAAAGCAGCATTTTGTCTTCTTATTTATTAGTGATGCTGCACAGGTTACATCACTACCACCACTGCTACTATACGGGCAGCCTTTGGAGCATTCATTCCATATCCTGGATATCAAATGTCAGCTTCCTATACTAGTTGTACTAGCGACAGCCCAAATGCTCATTTGGTGTCTGAAGGATCCTTGCTTCGGACACTTGTGCAGTGGAGGTTCTATGGTTCTAATAATAACAAGTCTAATGTAACCATTTCTAATGTCTTTCAACAATTGACAACCAACGTTAATTGCGACAGTGCAAATATGGATTTATTTCCAAAAATTACATTCAACCTAATCTATGAATGGCTGTCCGAGGAGGAGGAGGAGGAGGAGGAGGAGTAAGTAAACAGAATTTGTCTGTGTCCATATTTGTTCATATGTTTCTTTACAGAGACTTTTTTTTTTGCTGGCGGCACCCTCAGTGGAAATGCACAGATCAAAGTAGCGAGCTGCACTGCCGCTGCAGTTTACGTGTTGCTAGGCAACAGTTGATAGTGGAATCCTTAGGGAACTATTTTTGTTGGTAGAGCCGTGGACACCAATAAAAGACGAAATGATCAGTTTTCTCTGCTTGTTGTCTGTTTGTTTGTTTTTCAGATTTGTTTATATACAGTATAAAAGTGTTGTATAAAAGCAATATCACACTCATGTCCGCACTGTAAATCAGCACGACAGTGATTATCTTCAAACAACTAAATCTGTACTATAACTACTAAACTGCACTACATCAATGCCACAGTTTGGATATGATCGTTTTATTGGTCGCCACTGCTGGATGGTCATGGAGTTACACAACTGAGCCATTCTATCAAAATAAAACTGTAATATGTCATTTGGAGCCTCACTAGTTGACTTGTTTAGTCAAAATGTCTCTCACCAGTGTAACTAGCGGACATTTTGTACCCTACTAGTCCAACTACAAACCACTTTGAGCCCCACTAGTTAATAGTAAGGCCAAGAGAGGCTTAAACTAATGTGTGTATAGCATTTTGGCTTTCACAAGTACAACTAGTGAGCATTTTGATCCTCGATAGTTGACTAAGTCAAAATGTCTCTCTCTAGTGTAACCAGTGGACATTTCGGAATTCACTAGTTCAACTAGTAAGCATTTTTGAGCTTCACTAGTCAGCTAGTAAAGTGAAAAGACACTCCAACTAGTTAACTCATTCACTAGTAGAACCAGTAAAGTAAGTAGTAAAACTGTAGGAAACAAACATCTGATGATCAAGGATATGGAATAAACGCTCAAAAGGCATTCATACCACTACTAATAGTACTACTGCTACTAGTACTACTACTACTAGTACTATTAATCAACTCAACTAAACACCACATGCTTGGACACATGACAACGTTTGATGTCAGTTTTCTTGGTTTAACTACTCCAGATTTACAGCTTCAAGGGAAACACACAGTGTACCTGCACAAAGAGCACACAAAGGGAATATTCTAGTTGCTCCCCTTGCTACACAGGTAACTGTGTGAGGCCCATGTGCCATCATGTGAAACCCTGGACAAAGCCTGGCATGGCAGATGGACGCCTCACTGCTCACGTACTCACCACAACGCTCAACCTGATGCCAAGTCCTGCAATGCCATCAACACAGCAGCAGTGGGACAGAATCACAAGCGTCCTTTAAGACAACAGCACCCTGTATCAGCATAACACATAGCCTGCAGCTACACACACACACACACATCTCACTTTATCTGCCAAGGTCACAGTTCTAATGGCTGGCAGCAGCTCCCAGAGCCACTCTCACCTCTCTGATGAAATGGATTCTCTTGTGGGAAAAGCCAATTCAATTCAGTGGCGGATAAAGCACCTCAGATTTATACTTAAGTAAAAGTACAGCAATCTAAAAAATGACTTAGTTACAAGTCAAATTGAACCATCCAAAGACATATTTAAGCAAAAATCAGATGCTGATTACAATTGTAGTTAAGAATCAAAAGTATTCTTTGGGATAATATCAAAATTAAAAAATAACCTCTCATCTACACAGTGACATTGACATATTTTGATTGTCTTGAGATTAACATAATTATATTCTCGGTAAACTCTCCACCTCTCTTTTTTTCAGTCGTGTGAACATCGTCTGCATATTGAAAAAATCAGCTATTTTACAATTCATTTTGTAACCAGTAACAACATGTTTTGACAGTAGTAAAGTATAGATTCTCCTACAGCTATGTAGTTATGTAAAAGTAATAATTTGCGTAAAACTTTATACTCCATTACAGTACAGAGCGTCCCAAAACACTCTTAAGCACTGTAGTGGAGTATTTTTACTTTATTGACACTACTGGTTAGGTTCATATCATTTTTTGTAATTGTGCATTTTTCAGGCGTCGGGGAATTTAATGTCTTACAACATATATAGAAGGCAAAATTAGAATCAAGGGTCCAAATATTTGAAAAGCTCCTCCCACAAATTTAAAGACAAGGTGAAATGTGCACATATATACCTTTGAATCAGTGCTGTGGAAAAGTTAATTGATATAAAAAAATATACTGCCCAGTTTCCTGCAGATCTGTCATAATGGAAACAGTCACTGTGAATAAAAACTACAATGGAGAACCTTTAGGATCTTTATTATTTGTTACACAAAATAATCATAATGTCGCATCAGCGCAGCCGAGGTTTCACATTTTCTAATCACAACCCCCCACACCTAAACAAAGAGAAACGATGTAGGAACCGTATCTGTGAATCCAATTATTTGTTACAAAGTGATACAGATAACACATCCATTTTCTCTTAAGACTCGTCCTGTTTGTATTATCTTCCTATTGAAGGGTTTTGTGCCATTACTCTCTCAGACGACGGCCATGCATTTCATTTGACTTGCTCTTAATCGCAAAACTGGTTTAGAGGCAACAATTTGGTCCAAGACTAACATCAGAAATCCAAGCAGCTTGTCACAGTGACTGTCATGCTTTCAGATACCACTGCAATGACATGGCCCTAAACGACAACAGTGAGCTTCGGGTGGGATATGCAGGTATATGTTTCTATGCAGGGTCAACAGGCACAACTTGCACAATCAGTGAGCATTTCCCAGACAATCTCAAACCAATTCAGCACAAACAGAGTGGAGAGCCATTTGCTCTCCCTTAGTTAGGCTTTAATTGGCCATGGGTGAATTCACCACAGTCCGTCACGAGAATGGCTCAGGACAGTTAATGAGTTCATTCTTATTGTCTGGAGAATGTCTAATTCAAAACTGAAATCTCCAATAAATGAAATCAACAGTTGATAATCTTGTGCACTCCAGTAGCCCTTGAAAGGAAAGCTGTACTTTCTGTATGCACGCTGTTCTTTCCAGAAATGGCAACAGTTAAAAATAAACCGTTTTGTTTCCCTCTTCTATTTTCCTTGCACTTTTCTTCCCCTTTTCACTGGTGAAGTGTACATACCGTATAAGTTTGATAGTGCATATTCCAGCCCTTTCATGGCCTTCACCTGGTTACTCTTGAAGCGAGCCAATCCAAACTCCTGGGAAAACACAGAGCAAGACTGACTTTACATGGGGAGACATCTGAATGTAACACTTCTCTCTTTCTCTCTGCGATATTAAAGCAAGCCTGGCAAGTTCCACTACTAATAACAATACTTGGCTGACATATTTTTGGCCTCTGTTTCTCTTTCTCCACTCAAATCTCCCATTTCTTTATTTTGGCATTTGCACACAGGCTCACATGCCTTTACTGCCCATTCAATTACTTGAAGTAACTCAACTGCTACAACATATGGCACAGACACATGCTAACGATGTGGTAAGTATCAACCTAACCATTACAGGGATACTTAATATTGTGTGCTGAGATTGAATGTACCTGAATGGGTCTAGAGAAGCCATAAACACCTGAGGAAATCCATGCTTCTCGCTTCAGCTGGGTGGAGGCTGGCTGCTCTTCTGACTCTCGGAAAACACAACGTTCCTCAACAGACTAAGATAGGACAGAGAAGGGACAAAGGATTTGGTAACGGTTTATGTTGTAGAAATTCAGGATTTCATCTGAAAGAATGTAATGAGCACTTCTATATACACCTTTACATGGAGGTATGCAAATTCTATGGTGAAAATTAATTTATTTTTAGCATCCAAAGCTCAAACAATAGATTCATTGCTCTCTGGATGATACCATTGTGAACCAAAGCAGATGCATATTGCATCCACGAGGGAAAAACAATCAAGAACGTTGAAATAAAAAAAAAAAAAATTCCCTTGTGTTCTTTTTTTGTGGATGTATTTATAAAATATTTCAGTCATGTAATCAAACATTTCTGGCAGAAAAAAATCCCCTGTAGTAAGTCTAATTCTGTACTTACTATGACCACCAGAATGTTATATTTTCTTTGATACAGCATGACACTGTGTGACTTTCAGACAGTCCCTTGTGGATACTGAGCTGTGTTAGAGAGCCGTATCCTTCAAGAGGGTGTTCTTCATACATGGAATAACAAGTTTGATATTTATTCATTATACATTTATACAATATAATATGCACTGATCATCATTGTTTGCTTTTTACTGCTAATTGTATGCCTCCTTCACCTTTGGGCTCTCTGTGATCACCCTGTGGGTTTGTTTTTTTTTGTCAAGCTGAATGTGTGTCAAAACTTGTACTCCACCTGTGCTTCCTACAGGACATTGACACAGTTACATAATTACATTATTTTTTGTTTAATGAACACAATGTGTGTTTGTAGTACTGAAAAACCTCTCGCGGGAATATGAAATCAGTCCAATAATGAGTAAACGATACACTACAACAACAATTGATGAAAACTTGACTACTACATTCAATAAGTGAAAAGTAAATGATGGATTGGGAACCGACTGCAAAAAGCTTAGCAGCAAATAAGAGGCCCAAACACAATCAGAGCATGTCTCACCATGAGAGTTGTGTGGTTGAGGTTCCATGTGTATGTGGTCAGGCTCCTGTTGATGGGATCCACAATGGAGTCCTCAATGATGTACACAGAGCGAGCCATGCCTGAGGGAAAGAACCTTTCTGCCCAGCGAGGAAGCCGATTGGTCTTCGTGAAGAGGCGTCTGCAGAGAAGCCGGTGGTCCGCCGTCACCTCTCGGTACACAACGTCCTCTGTGAGAACATGGGTGCTGATGGGCATACAAACATACAGCCAAGTCAGCTACACGGACACTGTCATAACTTACTGGTTTCGGATTTTGTTTGTGAGCGTTTGTGGATAATTACTTGAGCAATATTTGTAAATGTATATGCTCTAAGCATGTGTCCAACAGTGTGTTTCTTACTGTAAGGAGAAATTAAATATAAAATTCTCAATCACAACTAAAAAATCATTATTCAATCAACGTGATATGGATGAATTAAAATCCATTAGGATGACCAAAGTGTAGGTGGCAGTGTAACGGTGTCTTGTACTACAATTCAATTACAATTCGCATTTAGCAGATGCTTTTATCCAAAGTGACGTACAAAAGAGAATTTCAACAACTGTACTACTATACTAATTAATACTTATATTATTTAAGCCATTGTGTCAGATGCATGAGTAAAACTGAGTTGTGTTGATGAGGGCAGCACGGTGTAGTGGTTAGCACTGTTGCCTCACAGCAAGAAGTTCATGGGTTCAAATCCTTGGGGCTATTATGAAATCTAGGCTCCCATTTGCATTGTCAACACATATCTACATTATCTTTTGATATTTGACAACTGCTGCTTCTGGCCTATTCCTGCTCGGACACTCATCACTAGTGCCTTTACATTCCACAATGTTCACATTACAACTAACTGAAAATGTAGGAGTGTGTTCTAGGATCTCATCTGGTGCCACTTTTTTTTTTTATTCCACGGTGATTTTTCCTGAGAGAAGGTGGAACCGAGCTTTATCCAGTGTTTGAGTTCTAGTACATTTGAAGTTGTATCACTGGATTCTATCTATTGAAATTCCAGTTAATCTAACAGTGTCAAAGACTGCCAGCGTCTTAACTGTGCGTATGTTAAAAAGGTCCTGCAATTGTTGCTGAGGTGGAAATTGAGGCTGACACAAACACATTGTACAAGAATGTTTAGTGCTTTCGCCTTGATTTGCTGTGATTTTTTGCTTACTTCAATTTTATATTATTTGACTTCATTCACATTGTTGTGCATACTGTTAGTCGATAAAGAATAAAAAAATAAATCATTATCCCCAAAGTAATCGCCTCTATTTTATAACTTAACAACTGGAAAGTATGACTATACCTGAATGGGTTTGGGTACCTCTGCCAGAACGCAGAGACAACATGGTCCCACGTACTCCTTATGTCTGCGTTATTACAGAAATACTTGACCATTCTTCCTTCATCAATGGGCAAAATGGTCTGAATCCCAAGCCCTGGGGTCCCAAGATGTGACTACACCAGACAGAGAAAATCTGGGTGCTGACTCCATTCAAAGTCTGCACAAAGGTGAAAAACAGAGTTGTGAGTTCTTTTATAATTTGATTATATATAACGAAAAGGTCAAGACGAAATTTCTACATCCAACAAACACAAAGGTCTATTACATAAAAAGGGTCAATTGTACATAAAATGCAGGCTATAAACACTTATGTACTGAAATATTTATATATTTAAAATATTTAAACTGATACTGTATATGTTGCAAATACAAATGCTCAAAATTAGTTCTCCAAATTGGCAAATGTTAGAAATTCAGACACCACCGTGTCATTTTATTAGTCACACATGTAGAAATGCAATGCACTTTAATACAACACCACTATAATAAAGTATTTGTGAAGTTGATAATGTTTAGCTATCTTTGATTTGATCATTTTACTCTTTCGAACTTGTGAGGACTCCCCATTGATATGTATATGTACTAAGGACAGTTACAACAACTTACTTTCCTAGAATAATTTTACATTTATTCAACATGTTTCGGTATCGATTTTCACAGATTTCCCCAGAATACATGGCGATATATTGGGTATCTTTGGAAACATTGGACATTTTACTGGAATGCATACTAAAACTTTAAGATTACATTTTTTGGGGGTACTAATATTTAGAATGCATTAGACAAGACCAATGTATTATCAGTCATGTATACAACAAAGTCCACACATTTTCACCATGTTAACATATTCCTGCTAACAAACACTGCTCATTGTGTATGTGTAAACATGTCACCTTGACTTATGGCTCTACACATACAGAGACTAGTAAGCTAATGCTAGTTTCAGGCAAGTACGGTAGTTTGTTGCCTCTTGACCGCTATCAGCTATCAATGACGGTGCGGTTGAGTGGTTAGTGATACTTTAACCACTGTCCCGATGGGCCGAGTTTCTGACCAATAAATTACCAGTAGACAACGTGAAGTTAGCTCGCTAACTTCTTCAGAGCTAAGATAGCTAAGATTAAAGCTACGTGGCCGGCTTGTGTAACGACATATATCAACAGTTCACATACTCCCGGTGAATATTTACAGAACAAATAACATAATGTCTTACCCGTATGTCAGTGCTAATGAAATAGTGCGGGAAAAGTACGGAAAATAGCTTAACCAGCTAACGCTATCTCATTACGTCAGCCATCTTTCTGTAATAATTCAATGGAGACCGGAACGTAGAAATACAACTTCCGCTCCACACTATCAAACTAAAGCTCCGATTAACTTGTTTGTTGAAATTAAATCGCAATGACGTCGAAGCACAAAAGAATATACAGTATAAAAAAGGTGTATTTAATCTCTTGACTCTGAGGTAACCACGAATGGGCCCCTCTGTGTGATGTTTTATTTTTAATTCTATTGAAAAGCCCAGCTTTTCTATAGATAACAAATGTATCAGGACGCCTTCTGGGAAACGACGCCCAACACATTTAGAACACAGAGAATTGCTCAAATTGGAAGGGTCAGTGCAGTGGATTTTAGGCATTTTTCCACAACATCTGTAAAGATTATGCGGTTTTCATGCCTTTTCTGTTGGATAGAGCCATCTATGAACTGAGTAGTAATGTGAAAAGACGGCTCATGTCATGTATCAATTACAAATTAATTTGCCGGTGTTTCTGATATATTTAAATCTTTTTCCGTGCCAATTGCATTGAAACAGTTCGTTTGAATCACTCGTTCTTGTCTCTTTGTATCGAAACGAAATGAAAACGACATTTAAAAAAAAGATTTTTACATAAAAGCTATTCAGTTATATTGTAAGGCGCGCTTGCTAAAACTGTTCATGTTTGTAGTCTCTGTGGTTTATATCGCCACCTAGTGGATTAAATTTAGGATCAAAGATAGTTCATAGCAACAGCACTAATAGTGCATTAACCCAGTAAAAAGAGAGTAATTACTGAACTTGTTACAATGTTTTCAACCCTTTAAATGCTAACGCATCTGGTGGTAATTGTGCACACCTTGAATGAAAAGAGTTAAACCATGAATAACACCCTTTAAAAGCTATGTCATTTTTGTTTTTATTACTTATCTAGTATATATCATTTATTTTCATTTGTGTATTTAATTTTCTCTTTTTAATCTACATTCTTTTTTATTTTCTCATTTTATTTTAAAATGATATATTTACATGATTATTTCAGATTTCCACAGAAGGCATCCTGATATTTTCGGTGTCTTTGAAAACTTTGAACATTTCATGGGGAGGGGTGGAAATCAATGTGATGGCTGAAATCCCGGGGAGTGACACAGGGGGCACTGACACATCCAAGGGCCATATGAAATGGAGCTGGTTGGCTAAACATTGTTCAGGACAGAAACCAAGTAACCGGCTTGACTTCTGGATGCAGGCAGCCTATGGGCTCCCACATCCACACACGTTATTTTCACCATGACTGTGACTTAGTTCAGCATCAGCCTTCACCTGTTTTGAGAGAGAGAGAGTAGACTCACTCTCAGACAACGGTCTCACTGTATGAACAATTTTCTTATTTTTAGAATTAAAAGTCACTCAAATGTATTTATCCAATGGGGACCTGAATGAAACTAAACCACATATGCGTCAAATAAATTTGTTACAATACAGAACAAGAACGGATGTGTTTGATTCATTCCACTCCAGTAGGTGTCGCCCTAAACTTTGCTTCGGTGTTGAATCTGTGCGACTTCCTGTGAATGTCTTCTTCGTTGGTAAACCAAGGGAACCGTCCTCCATGGTGTCATTGTAGGCCAGTGGAGGTTGAACTTGATAATAATAGAAAATGTCTGGGTACACACCAGACGAGAAGCTCCGTTTCGAGCAGATCACGAAGCTTCGGAGGCAGTGGCTGAAGGACCAGGAGCTCAGCCCGAGGGAGCCCGTCGTTCAAGCCAAAGCCCCCGGCGCCGTCGCCAGGTTCTGGGCTGGTTTCCTGGAGCCCAAGAGCCTGTGGAGACTTTACGTGAGTTTGTGTACAGTAGAGGTAGCATGGTTAATATTAACAAACCGCATGAGAACCGTAATGACTGACAGATTTGTGATGGCTGCTGTAAGATAGGGAGTTTGGCTACGTGTTGTTTGGATTCATGTATCATTGGGTTGCACAACGTCAAGCAAGTAACCATACAACTACTATTGACCATGTTTAGTACAAGCTAATGATGAACTAGCTACCATGTTGCACATTTTGACCATTAGGAAGCCACAAAAAATCTCATAATCTCCAAAGAACTTCAATTTTTTAAATCTAATATTGTAGTAACTGTTACTTTTTAAGCTAAGGCATTTTAAAATTGACCTTAAATGTACCTTTATCCTGGATGTTGATTACACAGTGATCCCTGATAACTGTATAACTCCCTCATTCTCTGCTACATTTCACACGCAGATCTTGACAATTTTAGTTAATCTTATCACAGATAACAGGAGTTATTTGTAATCGAAGCAGGACCTTATATTGAGTTTCTCTTTGTCTGTTATGAGTCAAAGTGTTTCTATTAAATGCCTCCTGTCAGTCATTGTAGTATTAATATTCACTGTCAAATTCTCTAATTTGCAGTAAAGGGCAAAACTCTGCCTCACTTAAGTTGATATTGACTAGATTTGTATGGGAATAATTATTTCTCACTGAAACCAGATTATTAGGCATGTTTACATATACACCACATCACCCACACAGAGAGGAGAGCATATTCAATTCTAAGCAATTGCAGTAAAACCCTGATTCTCCACACATCTTTAATAATAATAATCTTGCCTCTTCCGTTTATGTTCTTGCAGACCTACAAAGCTTATCGAGGGGGAGTGTTCACATTTACACGGCTGTTGATTCCTGCCTGGATTGTTCACTATTATGTGAAATACCATGTCGCTGTAAGTGAACACAGTTATTATTTGAACAGAAATCTGTAATAATTTTGAAGTAACATTAAACTGGATTGATTAGTCAGCCTACCAACAATGTTATTGTTTCCCACAGCAAAGACCATATGGGATTGTGGAATTAAAGCCTAAACTATTCCCAGTAAGTATGTCTCATATTAAATTAGACATTATGTTTTTTTAGAAAGCAAAAAAATTTTTTTTTGCTGCTTTTGTTTTTCTTATAAGCTATATAGAGTATATGTGGGTTGTTTGATGAGGTCTGAACCTCTATCAAAGTAATTCAATTATGTGTTTCTGCCATTCAGCTTCATTCATTTGACCCAAGCCACACCAATAGTATAGTTTCTGCATTGCCTTATAAAGTCTTTGAGTTATGTAGAAATAAAGCCTGAAATTTATTTAAATTCATTTGCTAAAGTGCTAAAAACGCAGCATTTTATTTTTGCTCATTTTCGATGCTGCTTCGTGACTCCAAAATTAGCAGCACCTTTATGTGTGGCAAAGACAAAACGTCCCTAAACCTTTGTAATTGACGGCATTTTGTGGTTTTTGCCATTTTTATTTTGAAAGCGGTCTTTCATTTAATTCTTAGTGCCATTATCAAGTTTTTACATTGAACTTTCCAGAACCTGGAGAAACCCTGACTAGGTCTTTGTTGTACTGTTAAACCCATACGATGTTTTCACAGTAGTATAGAACAACTGCTATCTCAAATGTTTTTATGTACGAAAGTAATTTTATCTTTCTTGTCTTTGTGCAAAGGGTGACACTATTCTGGAAACGGGCGAAGTTGTTGCAGATCTCCCTGAGACTCATGCTCACCACTGATTTGACATTGAAAGACTTGAATAATTTCCTGAACATTATGATGTAAAAACTGTATATGTTAATAAAATATTAAAAAGTCATTTTTGGTTAGTTTCTGATTTTAAAATGTATTTTTAAAATACATAATCATTTTATACTTGAAGAGTCCCCGAGTGAGAAGCTGTGACATCTATGAACAATATTTTGATATTTTTTGTGACACAAAATACAACTATCATTTCAAATGGCAGATGTACTTGTGCACTGAAAAGATAACAGGAAAACTTATAAAAAGTCTTACTTTTGTAATAGACAGTCTCGTCTTAGCATGGATGTAGCAACATGTGCCTTTTGTGCACATGTTGGATGGAAATTTACTGACACATCTTCAGTATCAAAGAGTTGTTGTTACTCAAATCACTATGTCTTTAGAAGCAGTTCTGTTCAATTTCAGCAACTCTGCTTCAATAAACAGTAATGTAAGCTTCAGAACTCCACTCCTTATCCCAACCATTATTTTCAAACGCTATTATATGGGTTTATAACAATTTACATAGATGGCTCAAAGAATCATGAGAGGCCTGTGGCAATTAGTACACATCCACCAGAATTAAATATTAATATTTACCACAGACTGACAGATAAATTAATAAATCAAATAAATTGAAATCAATACTGAGCACAGGACAGGACTTCGAGAGTAAGACATAGGGTGTCATGGCAGTTTTGTCGTTTATGTAGACCAATCAGCGTTCAGAGAAATTAATGCCGTGCTTCTACACACTCCGACGCTCTAGGTGGCGGTATGTAGCTTCTAAAGTTGGTTTGTGATCTAATGTACCAAAGAAGAATAAAAACGCAGCTACGTCACACGAATCGTTACGCTTTTAGGAACGTCACGGTGTGTCCATGATATAGGCTGTGTCTAAAACACTATGAACAATCAAGAAAACTAACTTACCAAACACATATTCGATGGTAAAAGTAATAACAGAGGAGTTACAACACAGGAAGAGTTAATGAACCCCAAAACGTCGACGTGGAAGAAAGACTGAGGTAAATATTACGCAACTTTTGTAAGCTAGCTAATGTTAGCTAATGAAGTTCAGTTTGGGTCAACTTAAAGAGGCTGGTTTTAATTGAAAAAAACCTCCTGATTATGATCGCCTGGTTTGACTTGTTAAGCTCTCGTTGTTGTGATTACAATGGCAACAATTAGATAGAATTATTCGTGAACATTAGTGAGTTCTGACGCATCGAACAGGCGGCGCTGCTTTTATGCTAAGCTAATTGAAAACAGCGCGGGTGGTGTTTAGTTCGGCGACATAAAAAGGTAACCTAAGCGAACATTTGGTTGACCGTCCATTTTTAACACTTCGATCGTAACTGTACATCATACTTTCATCATATAATAATGCTTTGTAATGATTTGGTTGTGACGCGCATTAGATACAGACATCACAGTGGAATGTTCTGCGAAAATACTAACAAAATTCTTTAAATTACGTTTTTTTTATTATCCTTACAACCAGCTAGAGGCAGCTGTCACGAAAGAAAGCTGCAGAAATCACGGTGCGTCATCGAATACCCACCTAAATGCTAAATGCATCACGGTCCACGAAGTCTTAGAGTCCTAAGATCTAACAGATGTCGGCGTGTCAGATTGCTGGGATTATTTGGATTGCCAAATGTCATTCTAGCCATTCTGGAAATCCTAGTTTGTCTTCTGATAGTTCTACGGTGTCCAGTGGCACATCACATGCTTCTGTGCCCTTTGTGCGATGGCCAGTCAACAGCGTGGACCTGTTTGCCTCAGGTCTGTCCTGGGAAATGCTTGCCAAACAAGTAACATTTTTTGCTTGTAGTTTGAGCTTAATAACACTTTTTTCACCTCATCGCATGGGCATTTTTCGACACCTACTGTTATACCCACTAATTGTTTATCCACTTAAAGATACTGGCAGCTGGCACTCAAATATTTTTCTCAAACAGAAGGTCTTCTCGTTTCCCAGTACGTTTTCTGGGATTTTCTTCTTCTTCTTCATGCAGTCTATTTGTGACATACATCTATTTATCCAGCCATTAATTTTCTGCATAACCGCTTTATTTTAAGTCAATATTCTACACACCATCCTTAAATGCACTGCTCTTCATTTGGTTTTTGGAGCATTTCCTCATTCGAATCACAAATTGAGTAGGACATGCACAGTTTAAGATCTGATAGGATTTACCAACTACATCTACAGGGGTATGAATTTGTGTGTAATATGCAAGTTATGAATGAGCCGTAGTTGTATTTTCTTTGTATGGCCTTTGGTGTACACAACTGCAAGGTGAAAGTGCCCAAATATTGTTGAATGAAGCCCAATTTGTTTTGTAGAAGGACTGTAAGATTCAATTTAAGATAAAGATTCTAATTAACAATGCATTTCAAAAGCTAACATTTTGTCTTTCCATCCTGTAAAAGATCATGTCAGCGATCAAGATTGCCCTGCAGCGGAGCCAGAGGAAAGGCAGAAGGAAAACCCCCGAAACAATGTCTGCAGAGGTGTCACCAGATTCTAAGTGCCCCATCTGTTTGGATGCATTTAACAACATATCATATTTGGACGTCTGCCTGCACAAGTTTTGTTTCCGATGCATTCATGAGTGGTCCAAAAACAAAGCACAGTGCCCTCTATGCAAGCAGCCATTTAATTCAATATACCACAGTATAAAATCAGAGCATGACTATAAGAAATATGACCTGAAACCATCAGAAAATGGCTCCTTTGGGATTTTTGGGGGACTGCGATTCAGATACCGCACAACTCTTACTGGCGTACAAAATCAGATTCACCAGCGCCAGGAGCATTACAACAGGCGTATAACTTCAGCAGTCCAGAGGAGGGTTGAGCATGAACGCAGTGCTGCCAGAAAGCAAGGAATCATCGATTTCAGAAGGAGACTGTACAGACAAGGAGTGAGGGTTCGGAGTGTGCGAGATAATGGTCGCTATCATGACATCTCGGCTGAGTTTTACCGAAGTAATCCTGCCTGTCTACACAGACTGATTCCCTGGCTAAAACGAGAGCTTGTGGTGCTGTACGGGCCAGACGACTCTTGTGTCAACATAGTTCAACATGTCATCATGGCTTGTATCACCCGCTATAACTTGGAGGATGCAGCGCTTCAGGGAGAGCTCAGGCCATTCCTTTTGGGGCGCACAGAGCACTTTCTTCATGAGTTCATCACTTTTGCAAAGTCTCCTTTCAACATGGAAGCCTATGACCAGAATGCTGTCTATGACCTTCCAGCCCGTTCGTCCAATGAAAACAGCAGCACCAACTCATCTGTAATAGCTATCTCTGAAGATGAACTAAATCCCGTGGACTTGGACCCCCCAGGAGACTCAATGTCTTCTCTGAGCCACTCTGTGTGGGATGACGAGACACCTGGGCCATCCTATTCTACAACAGTAGAGCACAACAGGGCAGAGCGGCTCTCGGTCACAGACTCAGACACAGACTCCAGCGTGGATGAAGATATACAAGAGGAGTCTGGAGCTTCTCCACAGCATACGAGTCCTCACATCCAAACAGAATCAATTCAGGATAAAGTTAATGATGCATGTTTGTCCTCTGACAGTGAAGACTGTGTTATTGTAGGCTTTATTAGGCCAACAGTAGAGAGGACTCCTGAGCTTGTTCAGCTCTCCTCTGACTCCGAAGAGTCCGCCAATGAAGATGTCAAAGGGATAATAAAGACTATAAAAGTGCCTCATCTTCCTCAACACACGTACTTCACTGGACTCAAAGCTCAACCTTCACAAGGGGACGAATCAGTTGGTCAGAGACAGCCAAATCATGTAGACAGAGAGTCAATTTCCAAAGAAAGATGTAGCTCTCCCACATTCAGTAGATTCAGAACAGGAAGCAAGTCAAAGACAAAAAACAGAGACCGTCACAACAGTAGATATCGGCGCAATAGATCTAGGGAGAGACACAAGTCAAGGAACAGAGACCAGAGGAGTAAGAAGTCTAGAAGTGACCACAGATACTCAAGTAAGAGTCCATTGACCTCTCACAGAAGTGGCAGCACTCTCTCCAGAGACAAGAGGCATTCGTATTCTAGTAGCAGAGAGAGGGGCGACGATTGCGGCCATAATGCGAAAGCATACAGTTATCACTCACAATCCTATAGCCAATACAGCCAAAAAAGAGATGACACGGGGAGGTATTATACAGAGAAGCGATCCTTCTATCACAGTAGTCACAAGAACTCCCGCCGCTACTCTCATTCAAGGAGCCACAGTAGGGAATTGCATGAACATGATAGATCATTCAGATATTCTCGATCAAGAACTAAGTCTAGCAGTTTTTCTCCTTCTAAAAGGTCTCACCATGAAAAGCCTGGTGGGAAGAGGAAAAACAAAACAAGACATTTGGAGGATTCTTCCAAAAATTTGCCTTCAAAATCATGTTCTGAAACAGAGCCCACAACGTTAACAAAACACAAGAAGAGGAGCAAGGAAAAGCATCACAAAAAATCTAAGGAGAGCAAAAGTGTCAGTGTGGAAAATGACGATGAGAACGCATTTGAATGGGGTAAACGTCATCATAAGAAAAAGAAAAAACATAAGCACAAAAGCAAAAGGCACAAGAGTAAAGAAAGTAAACAAAGGAGATCACCCACAGTCATTACTATTGACAGTGACAGTGATGCTAACAGCAGTGAAATCACTAAGGAGGACTACCTCATCAACAGAGCAACAGATGATCCAGGGGGCACTAACCCTCTGATGTCTCTGCCATAGCAACTGGCAAGGCAGATTGGATACTACTGACTTATTGGGGGACTTACAGTATTGTATAACAAGGAAATGATGATGGAATAGAAGTTGACCATGAATTTTGTTATGGCTGCATGCATCCATGAATGGACTGCACTGTAACAGTGTATAGGACGCAGGCGAACAACTGACATACGCATGGTCTTTTTGGGACGTTGTGGTCTAGATAATTGATTGTTGTAATAATTATATTTTAAAGATGCTATTTTACTTGCTTAATTGCCACTATGAACAGTAAAGAATGACATAATTTTGGGAGCCATTTGTCCCTTTTATGTTTCAATCACAATTCTGGAACATCTTTGTTTTTAATGTATATTACTTATGTCGAAGGTGCACTCAGGAAAAATGTTGATTACTGTGATTTTCGCTACTTCAGCTCAGCTAAATTCCTAACAGAAAATGGCTACGTACCACTCATGGAGTCAGTCTGTACTACATTTTAGTATTAGCAGATGGTTAGCAGAGGTGTATGGATTTATATTATATAACAAATAAATTGTTACAAACATCTGTCTGGTTTTGTCATTTTACCTTTAAGTTGATGCAAAAGCGTTTATGTCCATTGTTCATGTGATACTGATCTGCTTGGCCCATATTTAAGATTGATAGCTTATGGCTTGCCCTTTGTTTTATTTTAAATGAATGTAAAACTGATGTTTTGTGATTGTTTGCTCAGTAACCAGATAAAATCACCTACACTTGTACTATTACATCTAATCCTTAGAACTTCTGTATTGCTTTTTCACCATCTTCCAAAATATTAATACAATATTAAAATCCAATTAAAATTGTTATTTCTCAAATCCTGCTTCCTGCCACCACCAAAATGTCAGGTTGAGGTGAGTGAATGGAGAAGGTTTATTTCCAGAGTTGACCATGTTCGAGGGGATGAGAACGGCCCAACATGCTAGCTTACATGCTGTGTCCCATTTACTACAGATAGCATGGTTTACATTGCTACTGACAATTTTTACACTTAAGGGCTTTTTTTCATTTGTTTGACATGAACAGAGGAATCCATTTTCAGACAAAGTCCTGGAAAAAGGTAATCCATGTTACCATCACAAGATAACATGACTAACAATAACAGCTACGCTGTATTGCAGAGCTGCTCAAGTCATACAAGCATACGCTGTATACAGCCCAAGATTATTTTTGGCTATTGCAGGGGGCTCTGGTTTGAATTCTGTTGAAGCTCTATGTTAACATCTTTGTAATTTAATGCTTACTTCAATTATTCCTATTTCTACATTTTCTAACGACTGTATTTATTTACTTCTGTATGTTACACTTAGTAATGCCGTTATTAATCATAAATTTATATTGTAAACTAATATTTGTGATCAGAGATTGTGTATATTCAGTTGGACAATATCCTGCTTTTATTTTGAAGACAAACAGGATATGAAAAAAAGCTTGAGCTTGTGCGTTTAATCGCGAAACCGAAAACGACTGAAAGCAGCGGTTTTCACAAACAACTTTTTAACAAAGATTGACTTTAATCGCCAAGGATATATTCGTCATGGCTTCCACTGTGCATACGAAGGTAAAAGTATCATGCAATATATCTGTGGAGAGCAGCGATCAAAGTTCAAACAAAATGAGATGAACAGCAGCCCAAACCCGGAAGTGCGGTAAAATCTAGCCGTTAGTGCTTTATTAAAAGCAGCAGCCGCATCGGCAGTTATCAAGTACTTTGATAATACTACGTTGTTTCTAACAGCAGTGATTTGTATAAATGTCTTTTTTGAAGCAGTTTGGAGCAAACGTGAGCCATTTCAGAGCGCTATGTAGCACCACGTGGCAAAGCTGCGTCCATCCATTTTTGTAAACCTTATTTACCTAATTAATTAAATTAAATTATCGCGGTCCTCTGTGATTACCCGTGGAATCAGACACAAACCTTTGACAGCACCTGCAACTATGGGATAAGCCACTGGATGCCATACTTTACCAAGGCTGGTGTTAGTCCATGCTATCTTAACAATGAGCTATTGTCAAGACGGAGATTTAATTGTCCTACTTTATGGCATCTAGTAAGTTACACTCAGCTGAGATGAAATCATTGTGCAGCAGCTTACTAATGGAATGCAATAATTAAAACTATATGGCAAAGGATAATTGTGGCGTGATGGTCACTTTCTCATTGTTTGTTTCAGATTGGAATAATAGGTGGCTCAGGTCTTGATGATCCGGTTTTTTTGGAAGGAAGGACTGAACGTTATGTTGAGACACCCTATGGAAAGGTCAGTGTTTTGAATTTGTTGGCCTAAGATATTTCCTTTAAGCTCTTGTCAAACAGATAAGGGGTTTTCAACCTGCTTTGGCCCATGGACCATCTTCCTCAATCAGAAGCAACCTGGTGACCGCTGATGTGGGGATAGAGGCTGAGATTATTCTTACCTATTAGTTAGATTTCTGGGCATGGTGAGTTTCGTGCCTATCCTGGGACAGTACAGTGGTGGATAGGGATAATGTCGTGGGAGCAAAAGTTCTGGCTTCTCAAACAAGAAAAATAAACAAATTATACAAATAAAAACAACAAGTACTGCCTCTTGTAATTAAATCCACCTGCAATATCTCCATGGGCCGCGGACCGACGGTTGAAAAGCCCTGTTGTAGAGTGTTGCAACTGATGAGCTGTATTTCTGTCCAAGCCTGTTGGTAAATTAACAATAGTTCTTGTATATATTGGCTCATTCTCTTCCTCTCAAACAGCCATCAGATGCTCTGATATCGGGGAGGATAGAAAACGTTGAATGTGTGCTCCTAGCAAGGTAAGAGAGTGTTTATCGTGCTTTTAACAGAATAAAAATGGTTTATTGGCACCATCCAGTGAAAACAATGTCAACTTTTCACAACTACTAGACTGCGCAAAAGACGTCGGCATCACTAAAGTTTCACTATTAAAGCCAAGGGTGTGTTGCCATAATAAAGTATACTCGAGTCCAAAGCCCTTAAAATGTGATACATCTTGACAATACTGTGCTTTCTTATCGTTAGGCATGGGAGACAGCATACTGTAATGCCATCCAATGTGAACTACCGGGCCAACATCTGGGCATTAAGGGAAGAGGGCTGTACACATCTGTTGGCCACCACAGCTTGCGGCTCTCTCCGGGAGGAGATTCAGCCAGGAGACATTGTCATCATCGATCAGTTCATTGACAGGTGGGTGTATTATTATCACTTTGTCAGATTAAGTTGTCTCATTATCAGTTTTTATTTTGTGATGGGTTTTTTTCCTCAGTCCTAAAGCTAAGATTTTGGCAATATGTTATTAACACGATTGCGGGGAGGTAAATAAAAGGCTGAGATTTTCACAGCATTGACAAGTATAACAAGTTAGTGTTGTATCATATGAAATGAGTAAACTGACTACAAAATATTATACCCTATCATTTAAGCCAGAGACTGCTAAGTGTGTTATTTTCTTCCTGTCATCGTTGAGGCTTCATGTTGTCAAAGCCAAAATGATAGTTACCCCTTAAAGAATCTAACGGGCAGTAGGTAACATTCCTCCAACGTTCAGCTGCCTTCCCACACATCTCACTGACAGGATTCATGTTATCGTATGACAATGATGTCCAGATAGTTGACTGATAATAGTGAAGAACACAGGTTCCCATCTTACTCGCTGGTCACAGGCTCATCCGTTTACTATCCGGTTCACTGTGAAGAAATGTTAACATGTACTTTGTTAGTTCACTGAGCTCTTAAGTGTCCTAGTTTGCTTCAGGCTCTTCTGAGATTTTTATGGTGACATTCTGCTTCGAGCGGTAGCTAACGTCACCAAAAATGACAGATAGCCTGAGACAAGATATTTTTTTTACTACAGACATAAATATGTAAACAGTCATAACTCCTTTCTGTCGATCTCGTGTTTCATTCACTTCTCTGTTTTGTGAGAATGTCTGTCTTAAGTTCACATCTGCCCATTTTCCCAAACACACATTCTCACAGGCTGTCACACTGAGCATTTGTTCACGTGGGAATAGTTTCCGTTCTACATGTTTAAGAACGGTCACCGGCTCCAGAGATTGTCTCGCAATGCTAGGTTAATCTTAAAATAAGATACTCAGTCAGGACTAATCCTCTAAAAATAATCTTCATTCGTATCAGACAGTTGCAGCTCATCCAGAGTTCTCACCAACAACAAGACAATGGAGGACGTTACATCGATCCTCAAATCACTGCACTGGCGTCCTGTATGTCAAAGGATAGACTTCAAAATCCTACAGGTAGCTAACTAAATAGTTTGTAAGGCACAAAACAATCTTGGGGCCCAAACCCATTTCTGATATGCTTGTAGGTTATGAAGCACCCAGACCCATTAGGTGATCAGCTACAGACTTAGTCACCCTTCCCTGACTCAGAGCCAAGCAAGGTGAAGCAGCCTTCAGTTTCTATGCTTCCCACATACCTGATACCTGCTAGAACTCTAAAGACTACTGATTACCACAGCTTTCCAATAAATTAGACACGTATCATTGTGTTCATTTTATAATTACCTATATACTTGTTGTCTTTGTTTTTATTGTGCCTGACTTGTGCTTTATAAATAAAATTACTTTACCTTATCCCTCTTGAGCAATGAAAGTAAAAGTTAAGAAATTCTTTTTTCCTCACTGTTGCGTTTATACCTTGCAGTAGTATTCAGATTAACAAAATCTCCATTCTTAGCCAACTCTCCACATGTCTTTAAGACAAAATGTCTAGGAAAGCAGACACAAGTCGTAATTACTTAAATATAACCTTTTACTACATTATTTAAAAGAACAGCTCAAACGTTATATAGGGTTATGATGCAGTCGTACATCTATTAATTCAAAGAACTGCCAATCAGTGGTTGTGTTCGGCTCATTAGTAAGGCTCATGACTCTAACATGGTACCTGTGCTCAGTCTCAGCCATGTAGGACGAATCGTGAATATTCATAATCGTGCCCGCAGCTTACAAAGCGAAACTCAAACCACGGATTAGAGAGTAGCAGGAAACAAGACAGACACGGTGCCAGCTTTAGAATGTATTTTTAGTAACAAACCTGTTTTGACAAAAGTAGTGGAGTAAAGTAGATTTTATTTGCGCTTTGTCGTCAAGTATACGTAATTATTTGCACGACTATTTACGCTGCAATAAAAAGCAAAATCTCCCTAACTATAAGTATTGTAGTGAAGTGTTTTTACTCCACTGGAGACAAAAAGCCTGTGTAAGTCCCACACACAGCATGGCGTGACGAGGGTGGTGTGAATCTCTGTTTGCTGATGGCCCAAATTCCACGATTAACTCAATATGCACAAGAAGAGGCGCTGCTTGCAGTTTAAATAGAAATACTTATCTGCGTAGAATGGGCTGGAAATTTAGATAAGTAGGAACACGCTTTGCCCACAGTCATGCCAGTGTGTTATCCACCATACGGCGCTATGTGCTAAGTCCACGATGCTGAAGCGGATTAATCGGCCAACCTCCAGTATCAAGCACAGACAAGATCAGTTTATCTGAAATGAGGAAGTCACTTGTTGAGACTTGTTTGGACTTGCTCAGACTTGTCCCCACAGCATGTGACAACATATTTCTGAAGGCCTCGCTTTATCGATGCCACAATAGTGAAGTCATCACCTCTGCTCGTTTGTTTTCTCAAGACCGCTTCGAGCTGAACAACTTATTTGCTCTATGCAATAACGGCTACTTTCTAAAGTTTAAGCTTTGCCAACACACACAAACTTTTAGAGGTTTATGCACTCAATTGGTCCTGTAATTGAAAGTAACTCTGAGTACTCTCAGGCTTGTATGTATACTGAGTGAGTATTTTGTCACAAACCATAAAAAAGAAAAAAACATAAAGTCAATCATTCACTAAACTTATGCAGTGACACACACATGAACTTCACGGTGTATTTTACTCGAATCATTTTCTTTTTTAGTGGATGAGGGCCCTCACTTACGAATGTTGGTAGTTTTGCGGTGCTCTCCACCCCTACAGAAGTCAAATATTTCCTAATCATTGCCTTATGGAGGACATTCTTTGAAACAATGACTGTCACATGACTTTGCTAATTGAATGCCAGGCCAAGGTAACTTGATTTCTATGGCATGAACAGGCATTGTACTACTTCATAGTTCCTCCCACACACACAATTGTTGTTGCCTGTCAGCATAGTTTCAGTTTGCCAACTCAGTATTTAACCATTCACTGTAGTCTTAATATTACACCAGTTCAAATTCTTAAATTGAATTTCTCAACTTAAACC
>OMNV01029374.1:39554-52806 GCA_900303265.1 Brotula barbata
CCGCCTCCGCTCTCCGGGCTCCGATCATCGCGGTGTCCAGAGGACGGTGTATGCCTGGGCTTGCCTGTGTTCTGAATGGGTGACGTAATTGCTGCAATGGTGCAATGGTGCGCATGCGCTGCAGCCGGCTGGAAATCCTGACAGATGAGCCGCCGTCGTCCAGCGAGCACGCGCCTTCGCCTTTTACGATGTTTGATGTGTTTTCTTGTGGAAATTCATCAGAAATCTGTACATATAGCAAAAAAAAAACATATATGGAGAAATTTAAGGGAAAAAAATAATTTAATGTGCAAGGAGAGACAAGAAGCACACAGGAGAAAGCATAAGGACAGAAAATAGTTGTTTTTTTTAATGAAGCTTGCACTTCCTGAATGTCCATGTAGTTTAAGCTACATTGCTGTTTCAGTATTTTACTTACAACTGTGGTTTTGTATGTTATCTTGAAAATAAAATCATCTGTTTTGATTGTTCAGAAGTTTTTGAAATGTTGTATCAAATGGGGTGTCTGGAGGTTTAGAAAATGTAATTGACCATTCTATATTACAATAATGCATATAGATAAATGAAGGATAAGAAAGCGTTGTTTGTTAATAAGTTGATTTTTTTTGCTGTGTAGGTATGTCAGGTAAAGCAGTACGAATGTAGACATGTACTGCTTATGTATACTGTATGGGTTCACTGCAATGAAAATGTACAAAACAAAAAAAACAACAACACACAAACAAATAAACAAAGCTAAACTGTTGTGATACATTATAAGGAAATTTGAACAAACAGGAATAAGAGTGGACAGTTTTTTTTCTGCAGAGATAAAAATGTATTTTTAACAAGCAGCTGTGGGGGAAGTGGCCCAAATGAATAATTTTGGTGTTACGGTGTGATAGCAGCAACAATTTTTTTCACTGATATTCCCTTTGACTGGATGTGTTAGTTTAAATGTGATGAGCAATATGGTCATTATGCTGCATTTTTAACATGGCACGCAACGCCTCTGTTAGGAATGTGTTCACTTCTGAGAAAGTGTATATTTGGGCCATTTGGATGCCGAGATAGAGTGTCATCAACTGCTGCTATGGGGACATCCTGTAAGCCAATAAACTGAAAGTAACAGTTGAGTGTATTGGTACTGTGAAGTGTTGTTTACTTAAAACATGATAGAAAACAGATAGTGAGCTTCAAATAGTAAAAGTCATTTCTGATCGTTTGATAATTTGGAGTATTTCTGCATAAAATTATTTGGCCACCACTGCCTCACACCACTTGCATTAATAACAAAGAGAGCGTATGAAAATAGTAACACAATAATGGAAGACAAAGGACGAGAGACAGCAAGTCTGGCCTTTGTTGCCCTTAAAGACATGAAAGACACAATAATAATAAAACAACAACATTAGAGAATAATGACAAATAACACTGACAATCATAATCAGTCTGACAATAATACAAAATTAATAATAAAAGAAAATAACTCACTAACACTTTTTATCTGACTTCTCTTTTTCATGATGTTTTTACATGAATAACAGCAGGACTTGTTGATTATTATGATAATGACTACTCAGCTGAATGTCTTATTTGTGGGCAGTGAGCAGTTCCTGATTTTAGTACTTGTATGAATAGTGCGGTGCACTTCTTCGTGTAAAATGAAGAAACACGCGTGCACATTTGGATTGTATTTGGTCAAGTGTGAGTCATGTGTTTCCACTTCATCAGTTGTCATTCAAGCACTTATCTGGAGAACAATTTGTTGTCGAAATAGAGAAAAGGGCCGGTGACTGTAAGCACCTCGCTTCCTCCCTCCGTATCAGCTTGCTTACTAACTTCCCCGTGGGTCTAGAATTAACAACCAGCACTTATTTAAAGGTTTTATGCTCATAGAGGCACCATTCTGAGTGTTGTGTGTTTACATTTAATTTCTACAATTGTGTGTGTAAGGCAATGATGTACTAAGAGCAAAACAATGCAAAGGATTCCTGATGATCACTTGACTGAACAGTTGATCGATTGTGCTAAAATATCATCAGATGGTACAAAACTCACAATATTGAGCGGTGCGTCGTAGACCGGGATAAGGGAGTGAGGACCGAGTCCTCCTAATTGTGAGGTTGTCTGTGTAAATATGAGTTGATCTGTGTGGAATGTCTGCTTGTCTCCGGGTTCACAACCTGATGGAGTTTGACTGTGGGTGGAGGTGTGTTGGTCTGGAAGTCCCCTGTGTGCTTGTCTGTGTGTGTGTGTGTGTGTGTGTGTGTGTGTGTGGTGAGAAAAAGGGCGCTGGCAATGGTTAGAGACCTTTCATGTTCTCTTTAAAGTATGCAAAAGTAAACATTTGACAATGTTACACATGAAAAAAATGGACTTTGTGAGGGACGATGAGGGCTTCTAATTCCAACCGTGGCCATCATCAAACATGTCGTACTCGGCGGTTTCTCTTTGTAGGGCTTGACTTCATGACATCAGTGCATTTGGAACGTCGTTTTGGTCAGAAAAATGCTTTGATGAGAATGTGCTGAGAATCCTTGTTGCTTAGCATTTTGGTGCTCAGTATTGGGTGTTACAGGGTTAACGGGAACAAATGCGGGAATGAATGAAACTCTCCCCTGGATTCAGTAGAACCAGATTCGAGTTCTGTGACATTTTAATTTCAATTTTTTTCATCTGAACAAACGTGACTGCGCTTCGAATCTTCGGATTTCCACAGATAGTCTAAACCACTGATCCTCCAGACGGGAAGGGGAATACCTGCTGCGTGATTCTGGCTGGGTGAAATCACCTCCTGCTGACTGCTCCTTTGAAATTCCCCTTTGTTGCCCGTTTTAAAGAAAATGGTTTATTATTATTTTGTTTTGTGTTTTTTTGTTTGTTTATTTTTATTATGGTATTGTTTTCTAGTTACAACACACAGTGCTGTAACTAAAAATAAAACATTTGTGTTGCACATATTTGAATATGGAAAAAAACAGCAAGGTGTTTTGCTGTTTTTTGGCGGCACGGTGGAGTGGTGGTTAGCACTGTTGCCTCACAACAAGAAGGTTGTGGGTTTGAATCCCGGGGGTCGAATCTCTGTATCTCTCTGTGTGGAGTTTCCGTGTTCTCCCTGTGTCTGCGTGGATTTCCCCCACCCACAAAAACATGTGTGTTAGGTTAATCACTCCTGCCGTTTTCCATGACCAAGGCAAAGGTAGAAGATCTGCAGTTGGTCCCCGGGTGCTGTTGTGGGTGTCTGTGTCCTCATTCGAGGATGGGTTATAGTGCAGAGAATTAATTTCCCCACGTGGATCAATAAAGTACCCTTCTTCTTCTAAAGCTATGCAACACGAATGTTTTATTTTCACTCATTCTTGTCATTTCCACATCAAAGAATCAAGCTTTGGATACTGAAAAAAGAATATAAAGTAATTAAAGGTTAGTGGTGCTCGTAATACTTTAACTACCACCTGTGGTCGTACCTACGGTTGCATCTTCAAAAACACAGGATTTCATTTCACTCTCTGGTGAAAAGTCCAATATTTGCAAAGTTATAAGTCAAGTCAGGTCAAGTTTATTTGTATCACAAACAATGTCTACGAGTGTTTACAGGTCCCGACTCAGCCCATAGCTCTCTATGAAGACAAGGGAAAACTCCCCTAAAGAACTCAACATGAAGGAAATAAGGAAGAGACCAATTCAAAGAGAGGTTAAATAAATAATAATAATAAAAGTTAAAATAACAAACATATGATACAACAATATACATTCTGGGGAAATTTGTATACAGTTACCTTGAATGAATAGAAATTTAAAGGAAATTGGACATTTTAAAGGAGTGTGTCCCATAGCTTTACATGTAATGGTGTGTGTTTTCAATTAAGTCTGTGGTTCTGTGATAAGTACATGAATTGATATAAACCCTTAAATACAACAGGTGGGAATATGTATTTTAGGAACAAATTTCCAATTTTAAGAAGTCTACAAATGATATCTAGAGATGTTTATGTCTTTTTGCATGTGCTGAGTTATTCATGTGAAAAGGCTCATGGAGATGTATTCAAAATCCTTTAAATAGCCCTTCACTGTTTGCTCAGTTATCAGTCCATTTACCAGAGTTTACGGTGTTTAAAACTGACATGCTACATTTTTCCAGAAGTTTTAGATAAATTCCACCACTTCAAAGTTATGTGAAGTATGTCTCTCTGTGTCCCTCTTTACCTCCACCCGGTGGTATGAGCAGATCCTCCGGGGTCTGATTTCTACACTACATGCCATGCAGAGACACACTTCTATTGACAGGCTGTTGATGCTGGAAACTAATTCTGCACGCCATGTGGTATTTCCCCGTGCGGTGATGAGGAGAGACTCTGCATGCCTGACTTAAACACTCACTTTTCCCGTTGTTCTTCATTGCGTGATGCTATCTCACCTCAGCACTAAGCAGAGGTTTGAAATGTGCAGCTTGGATGCTAACTGGGCATTCATAGAGACGTTAACCTCTTGGGCAATTCAGGTCTTTTAAAGGATTTTGGATTGAATGATAAACTTAATTCACCTCCCACATCAGTAACTCATAATTTACCATATCTCAAAGAAAATGGGGAAAAAAAGTCCTAAAATCCATTACTCTGACTATTGCTTGGTATAAACTGTAACATTTTTAATTGCTCATAGAAAAATAATTCTTGATTCCGAAAGTGTTGGACATGATTTTAGACAGATTTCCCCAGAATACATCCTGATTTTGTACCTTATATATTAAATTACATAATATATTAAAATATATGGGCTTTTTACTAGAATTTGTGACGGAAATTTAATATTGGTTGATTTTATTTTATTTTATATTATATTGTGTTATATTATGTTACATTGTTCTATATATTGTATGCTTCTTTTATCATTATTTTTGTTGTTTTTGTTATTGTTGGTGTGTTTTGTTGTTATCTATCTATCTATCTATCTATCTATCTATCTATCTATCTATCTATCTATCTATCTATCTATCTATCTATCTGACCTTTGAGTTTATGGGGTTAAATATTAAAATGAAGTTTCCGGTGATTTCATAACTATACCGCTGCTGTATTTTTCCAGAGAAGACACTGTTTAACTATTGTACAGTAACTTCGCTACACCACCCACCCTTCATCCACTATAAATCACAGTCCATCACAAACACGAGCAGTGAAGGATTAAACACACACAATTCAGCGTAGTGCTGATAAAGTTGGCATGTTGGCATTCCTGCCGTGAAGTTTGATTATTTACCATGAACAGATGGTACAAAGAGCCACAAAAAAGCAGCTCAACTTTTTAAAAGGAATTTGTTGACTTATTTTTGGGACTTAATTCGCGAATGGATCATCTTACATTTTGCATTCTGCGCCACCTAGTCATCACGCCATTATGGAAAAAACTTGAAAACGGTCGAGGCCTTATCATGAATGTTTTGTCTCACTTTTGCAAGATCAGTTTGACCTTTGCACAGGACTCTGAAACAGAGACAATGTCTGTTTGATTTTTTGGCCGAAGTGAGACATTACTGCTAGAATCTGTGTCAGAGAGGGTATAGAATAAACACAATTTCATATAGAGGTTTAATAAAGAGGAGAACTATCCTCCAATCAGAAATATGCATTAGATTGAACAGCATCGTGCTAAAAAGTAAGATATACATACAGTATATATATATATATATATATATATTCAAACATTATGCACCCTGAGAATAACATTCTGCGCTTTTCAGCACATTTCAAAATCTCATTGGCACATTTATTCCATGCTATCCCAGATTTATTCCATTTTATGGCCAAATCAGTTCTAAATTTAGATTTCAAAGTACTCACAGCTGGATCTGTTAAGGCTGAATGATTTACTAAATGTAATCTGGCCTCTCAGTAAATGCTGAATCATCATGGTTTCTGACATGATTTCGATTTAGCGCGTGGTGTGAAGTTTTAGTTCATGTTCGCTTTTCTGACAGTCGTGTTTTGACTGAATACGTAAACCTGGCCTGTTTTTCTCTCTCCCTGTGTTCTGTCTCTGTTCTGTGCTTATAGTGGAGTTCAGTCTGTGATCTGTGCGCACGTTCGGCATATTGCATCTCAGTATTTTGATTTTGGATCTGGGGTAGAGTACTGAGCCTAATGTCTGACTGGAGAGCAGAGTGTGTATCATCCTTGGTCTCATTTCATTACACACACTCATGCACGGTATCAATAAGCTGTTTGTGAGTGTTTCAGTGGCAGACGAGGCCACAGATGTCATGGGGCTTGGCTAAAGATGGAGGGAGGGAGCTGAGCTGCATGTGACCGCCTCAAGTCACTGGGCCACCTAAACGCACACGCAGAGGAAGAGAAGTGCTAAGAATGAAACAGAAAAGAGCGGCGGCGAGTTTGTCACGTACAAAATCACTTTATGATCCGTTTCTATGTCGCTGGGCTAGATTGCTCTGATAAGGTCTCTGATGTGTATTTACAGGGAGCCAGAATCCGAGCAGATGTTGAAAGTCTGCAGGTTCGGTTGGGTTACAGCTATCTGTATTTTATTTTGTAGGTCAGTATTGTAGCTGCGACAGGACAAAAACAGCCGTGACTCCCTGAGTTATAAAGGCAGCGTTTGACTGCACTGGGTTAATGATTAACATGGACGTGACATCATTTCTCTTTATAATGACAGTGATTACTGGCAGCACCTTAAGCTCCGATTCTTTTGATTACACAAATGAGACTGTCGGCTTTGTAAACTTTTGTCACACAGAAGGCACGTTGTGCTGCGGTGCTGTAAGCTTCCACCTTTTTCTAGTGTTCATCGGTGTAAATCACATTGGATTTTATTTCAAGTCTGTTTTATTCCTATTTCAACCAAACTTTGTTTGGAATTTGGTGCAGTGAAGCTCAGCAACAAAAAAATAAATATATCCATAATACAGAAACATAGAAAAGTTCACCTCAAATATATTACATTCCTTGCTTAAAACATGGTAAAGCACACTGTAAAGTTATTAAAACACAGTTAAGTGCACTGTTAAGTCATATAGCCATTCTAAAAATATAATAAAGTGCACAGTAAAGCACATCATCCATAATAAAAACACTGTAGAGTACAGTATAAAGTACAATATCCAGACTAAAACATGGTTAAGTACACAGTAAAGTACTACATCCAAGCTAAAAACATTCTAAGTTCTACATCAGTGGTAAAAACACAGTGAATGGAGGTAATATCCAACGGAAATGAATGGCTTTTGCTGAGTTCCGGATAGAACCAGTCACGTCTGCTCTCGGACATGTGTGGGTGTTTTCGCCTGAGCTGCAAAACAAGGCTGGTGGGAGTGAACACTAATAATTGTGTGGGATGATGAATAAGCACGTTTATAGACAGCTGCAGGTTCACATGTTTGTGGTAATTCAGAGGAAGGGTGAGACAGAGATATCAATGTTTCATCTGAGCCCAAATTTCTCTTCCGGAGATGTTTGCCTCACATTCGCCCATTCATACACACACTCATATGCTGACAGCTGAGGATACCATGCAGTGCCCACTTGCTTGTCAGGAGCAATTTGGGTTTAGGATCTTACTCAAGGTGGATCGACATGGAGGCGTTGGGGTTCAAATCAGCAACCCTCCGATCACCCTACCCTCCCACGTTACCCCCAAATAATAAGATAAAGAGAGAACACACAGGGATGTAGTCATGGTGACAGGGTGTTTGCAGAGGGTGTAGTCAGGCTGTCTGTTTTCTTACTGTCAGCAGTGGGACTCTGCTCTGTGACTGATAGATTGTGACATCATTTTATCTTTGTTGTTTCAAATCACATATCATGCCGTGTCCACGATTCTCTGGAGTTTCACGTAATTTCCAACCATCGCGACAATATTCAAAGATTATCAAAGGCAATGAGAAGGAATCAAATCTACAAGCAAATCTAAGCTACAATATTCTTCATATCTGGCTGCATCTGTAATTTTGTACATTTTGTGTGCTGTTTTCCTAGACCTTATGATAAATTATCATTCTAATTATGATTATTATTGCTAGTTCTATTATGATTTTAATATAATATAATATATATTTTTAAAACATATTTTTATTTTTTATTTTTTTTTGGTTGATAAATTTGCTCGGAAATTCACTGTAGTAATACTAGCAGCAGTAGTAATATTTGTCTCGGTAAAGAGAAAGCAAAACTATTTGATCACAGCACATGATCCATATATGATTACTGATAAAAGTAATGTGATTCATCAATTTTATGCCTTTAGAGTGACAACTCTACGATAAGAATAGAGACGTTCCCATGTCAGTAGTATAAACTATACAACAGTCATTACATTTTAAAAGGCAATTATCTCAGTGATTATGAGTTCATCAGCTGCATATCTTGCACGTCATTTCATTTTTTTGCCTCGTAAAATTTTTAGTTTTGTAACTTTTTGTTTCAGTTGAACCTGCAAACAACAAATAAGTCCACTAGAATTTTGTCTTTTCTTAGATTTTTTTGTTTTGTTTTGGAGTTGAATTGAAAATCAATAACTATTTTTTATCAAAATTTTAATAAGGATTTTATAAACTGGGAATTTTCTGAAAAACAATGAGAAAGTTTCCACAATTTACAATTTATCACAAGACAAAATCTTGTCAATAATTAACAATGCAACCAAATAAATCTAAATTCAGTGTAAAATTGCACCAATACTTTAGATATCACATTTTTAACCCCTTAGACACTGGTAAATTAACTGGTAAGGTCAAAATGTTCAGGGTTATTTAAACAACTTTGAATATGTTTAATGAGCTTCTTACATTGAGTACATCAAGTAGAAAAGGACTTAAAAAAAGAATCATTCCTGGAAAAATTGTAATAAAAAAAAAATCCATCACAGTAACCCTTTTTCTAAGAGAGGGCATTTTTATTTTTTGCTTTTTTAATGTATTTATTTAGATTTCCCTTAAAATTCTCTTATTTCTAGACTTGTTGTTTTACATCTTATTTAACACACATCTTCTCAGAATGCATTCCTTTTTCCCTTCTATTTTTCTACAGTTTTCGCTTGAATTGAAATTTAAACTTAACGTATGTGGACTCACTGATAGTCACCTCAGGGTGCAAGAGGTTAAAAAATATTTGTGTGTGACGTTGGCGGTGGAAACATTAGTGGTGCCCATTTTCTCACCACTAGGCGGCAGCATTGACTCTACATGAAACCAAGGCCTTTGCAAGGGGAAATTTCAGATTACTTCACAAATAGGTTCAAAGTTCATTTCTGATCAGATATCCGAGCTAAATGTATATTAATTCAACAATTAATGATAAAGAGTTCATTTTAAATGACCAGTTGAAAACATACTGCTGAGTTTAACCATTTCTTTGGAATCTCTTTGCAGTACTTTTGCTCCCACTCGATGTATGCAGTACCTATCAAATAAACAATGTCAGATACCGGCGAGCAAAAGAAATCATCCATCCATGGGGCATGAATGTGAGATGCTGAAGCCAGCCAAAAGGAGGCTGAGGCTGTGGCAGTGCGGTTTGAGCTGCTCCCAGACAGATAATGTGTGTAACCAGCCGCCTCCTTCCCCCTCAACCTCCCACATCAACACCATCCCTCCGGGCAATATGAGACGTCTGGGAGAGCAGAGGGGTGAAACCGGAGAGATGGTGCAGTCACTGGCCCATGTAATAGAACGACGGAGGGCTGTGCCGGCACGAACAGACACACATGCGCATGCACACACACGATCATGCATATGTAAGTTAAAGTGAATAGTTTATAGGGAATAATACGCTGAACTGTTGTGGCGTGGTGTGCTGTGGTGTTTGGACTGTAAGTCGCCAAAAGTCCAACCTTAATTTTGCCAATATTCTATATTTTTTGGGTCGTCACAGCACTTTGCCTTACATTTTGTTACATTGCCTTAAAATGAGAATTAAGATGAGAGCAAGCCACCATATTTCTCTTTTAAAAACACCACATTGACATGATAAGACGAGTTGTGAAGTAATATTTCAAGTGTATCTAATCAGTATAATGCGAACAGACAATCGTGTTAGAGGTCCCGCAGAAGTGATACATGCAATCTTTTTAAAAGCTTAATATGACATTTAGTTGGCAAAACGGCAACACGGTTCTCCTCTAGTAATGGTGACTGACATCAGGAAGTCTCGCTCACTAATGTGACACATTTTCAGCCGGAACACAGATATCTTTGTATCTGCGCATGCATGGTTCACGTGCATGGTTCACGATTTCTTTGTGTGTACACACCACGACAGCAGCACACCATAATAAGTGCCATACGCATGCAGTATCTGAAGTGACGCACACAGACGCTCGAAGGGTGGGGTAGGGTTGTGGGATGTTTTTCTTGTCCTCATAGGTAATTTCTCTCTGTTTACTACTGGCACGGCAGCTTTAGTGGCTTCCTGTCATGTGATCCGAGTGTCTCCATGAGGTCTGGACAAAACACCTGCCACCAGGAAGCCGGAAGGGAAGGCCTGAATCTCTCCTTAAAGAATGACGCATTACGGTGCTAAACAAATACACACAAACATGAAGCACATGCAGTCCTACGCAGATAAACACTGTCTACCTGCGCTGCACGTGTCATAAACATGCAGACTCACACAACAACAACAACATGAAAACAGCTCATTGTTTCTCATTTGATTTTGGCCAATCAAGGATTCAAAATTCCATATAAAAGTAGCATTAGCAGTATAATGTACTTCACCATCTAAAGTGAGAAAGTTCCCCATCAGCATCCGTATTCATGGATGCATTCAAATCTATCCAGCACCGGAAAAATCTCCCAAATTAGAAATACCGTGCGGTGTGTAGCATCAAATCATTCGAGAGTCAACTTTAATGTCATTTCAGTACAAGAACTCGACAATTAAATACAGTCTTACATCAAATATATATACTGTATATATACTGTATATATACATATACGTACATATTGTACATTTACAGTGAATATATTGAACTTGATGTATATTGAATATGCTGTAAATGAAATGGTTATAAAAACAGTGATGTCATAGATATCAGCAGTACTGAAGAATACAACGACGCTTAGAAAATTCAAATTTTGTTATATTTTGTTATATCACTATAGATCATTATATCACGCTTTACATGTAAATTCTGATCAATTTGTCTGATTCTGGTAAAAGTATACAGTAGCACAAACTGAAAGTACAAGTACACGCAGATTCTCTCCCTGCATATAATTCCGATAAAGTGACCAAGATTCCAAACCCCACCTCTGACAAAGGTGTGCAGAGGCGTCATAATATGGCGGTGCATGTATGAGCTGCACTGCACATGGCGGTGAGACCGACGGACACGTGAGAACATCCACTTACACAGAGTGAAGAATGAGTCATAAATCATTGTTAAGTCCTAATTCGATCTGTATTGTTACTGTAACTGTCCACCTGAGGACGAGGTCTCCTGTTCAGCTTCTCACCACTAGATGGCACTGTGACGACAGTGACTTCCCCTCAGAGTGACCTTATTCCCTATCTATCTAATTACACATTAGACCTGTAATATGCCATTCCACAGCCGTGGGTCTCAGATGAATGATTTCCACCCCCCCTCCCTTCCTCTTCTCATCTCTCTCTCTCCTCCTATCCCTCCCCCTGCTCCTCCCCCATCTTCACACTGTTCCGGCCAGCTTCCCTCAATTACCGTCAGAGGCAGGCCACCACGCTGGGGAGGCTGCGCGTGTGTGTGTGTGTGTGTGTGTGTGGAGAGGAGAGTGGGGTGGGTAAGGAGGGAGGAAGAGATGTGTATATGGATGTGATGAAAGGAAAAGGCAGTTGCTGACATGCCAGCGCACCATATGTGTTTACAGGTGTGTTTGTGTGTGTGTGTGTGTGTGTGTGGGCATGCATGGCTGTTTGTGTGCTAATGCATTTATGTGTTTGTGTGATATGCCCACGGGGCAACTGCTTGCCACACACCTTAGCTGTTGTAGCATCGGCGCTGTGATGACAACAGTTTGACATTTGTGAAGGATAAATATATTACACTTCAAATTAACATATTAGCATCGAAGAATTTTGAAGAAAAAAAAAAAATCGGAAAATATAATGACATCATCTGTAACGATTGTGGTCAACACGCTGTGCTGTATGTGCAGCCATATTCTCTATTTTGTATTGAAATCAGCAGGTCCGCAATGTATTCTAGTCATACGTGATACGGAGCGCCGACGTTTCCAGGACGCCATCTTGGGATGGACATGCAGGGCTGGCAGCTAGATTCAATATGGCTACAAATCAGCAGTAACTCAGGCTTTTCTTTTTGGAGGAGTTTTTGCAACTCAGACAAATTGATCTTGGAGGGAAAAGTTTGGAGAATAACACCACAAACTGGTAGTTTATTTGGACAAAATAAACCTCTACGTAAAACGGAAACAGGAATTTTGTATAGATTTATGGTATGGCTTGTCAAAAATGTTCTTTGGTTATGTGTACATTAAATTTTCCTTCGGGCGTATGCAGGACTGGGCAGACCACCCCTTTTGGATGCCCCATGCCCCCTTGTAGACACGCACCACATCATGCACCATGCATCACATACTTCAAGTTGAAGTGATACTCAGCCAAGTGTGCAGAATTTAATCATTTCCTAGGAAATTATACCTGAACTAGGGCAGTGACTCAGTTTAACACTGTTCAATAAAACCATCACTGCGATGATAAAGATTTCATTTTAAGATTAAAACGCTTGGACGCTTTGCAGTCTTTTTACATTTAATGCCAAACTCGAAATCTCAATAATCATCAGCGCTTGAACTGTAAAACTTTCAGGTATAGCTTTTTGTTTTTATGCCTCAAATCAATATTTATTTTCCACCCAATGAGAACCGTTGCTGTCTCCGCCTCTGCCTCTCTGTCAATAGTGTATACGATATGTATTTATATAGTGTAATTATTATTGTATTTATGTGTCCATTTAGCTGTGATCGTTACTGGCGTGAGTGTTGTGCGTTGTGTGTTGGGTAACTGTGTGTGCGCATGTCGTGTGTGTGTTTGCGGGCCTTGAATCCCAGCATTGACTTCAGTTTCAATCTGACGCTGAGCGTCAAGGAAACGACAACAACAGCACCAGTCGCTCTTTAGATTCAAACTTTTTCCTTATTTGTTGTCATAGTGTTCAAATTCAAGTATGCGTGTGTGTCTGTGTGTGTGTGTGTGTGTGTGTGTGTGTGAGTGTGAGTGATTTAAGATTTAAATAATTCATGTTACTTTTTTTTTTT